>OY856415.1:488342523-488645023 GCA_963693085.1 Alisma plantago-aquatica
AAAGAAGGTTGGAAGCTTAGATTCTGAGACATGAGGAATAGTGGATGATAGTGGTTGCCCTATGCTTGACCCATGGAGGCTAATGATAACATCTTGGTGGCCTTAGGGGAACCAAACCCTAAAGAGAGGATGAGGCTTCTGGAACCTATGTGCCTATGGTATAAGTGGTTACATGTTGGATGAGATAAATAGTGCTTTAGACCATGAGGAGGTTTAAGGAACCAGTTGTGAGGCTTTATACCTAGTTGGTTGTCTTGGAAGAGGACTCAACTCTGAAGTGTTGCTCGAGTAGAGGGATCATGAAAGTACATGACTTACCTTGGACATGTTTGATGCATGGTTAAGAGATTGAGCATGCAATTGGATATCCAAAGGAGAACCTAGGGTCCCTAGGCCTAAGAGGGGAAGCAGTGTACCCGATGCTCATGATGAGATTTGAGTCTCTATAGTTTCGATCATGGTACTCCTCATGTGTAGAGGTAAAGGAAATCCCTTAAGTTAGGGTATGTTTGATGAACCCCTCACAGCTAAGTTGATCTAATGTTGAGGAAAGAGAACAAGTATGACCTAGCATAGTTAATAGGTGGTCTGCTTGTGCCTTAGTAGTTGTTGGGTTAGGCATGCTCATGAGAATGTAAACCCTAGGGACGCTTGTGACCTTTGTTATCAAGGTGTAGTTTCCTCCCATCCTGGGAGAAGGACCCTTTGGTAGGGGATTTACCAGTTTTATGGGTATGAGGAAACCTAAGGAGGTTTCATAGGATCTTGAGAAGCTAAGTGAAGAGTACATGACATGAGAATGAACCTATAGACCCATATATAACCATCTCTATGTGCATGTGGATGTGTTACCATGGAGGTAACTGGTATGGGGCCTGACCAAGGTAGGCAGGTCACCATGATCCCTGTGAAAGGATGAAAGACAGTCTAAGAATGCAGAGAGAGATGATGAAGGCTTGGGCAAGGTTCTAAGTCAGACATGTACTATGTTAGAATCCTAAGTCTATCCTAGGGTCAGGTAGGGATAAGACTGATGGAAGTAGGAGTTGCCTAATTCCCTAGTTGCACATGACCATAGGGTCGGGAGGTAACAACTATCATTGTCTGAGGGCCATGGGTTAGGAGATTGATCACCTTCATGAACTCATGGGACCCAAAGGGCGGATGAGTAGGGCACTCTCTGGATGCATAAGGGAAGAGGGATGACACCAAAAGTTTTGGACCCTAAAGACCTAGAGGAGATGACCAAGGATTGTGCTTGGACTAGGTAAGTTTGAGATCAGTTTTTCATGGAAATGACTTTGATATCAAGGTGGTTGTGATGTTGAGACATAAGCTGCACGTTTCAACTTGGATTTGAAAGTATACGGGCAAGGTGGGTTGTACCATCTCTACTCTTGGAACAGGAAGAACTCTATATTTGGACTGCAGCCAAATGCTTATTTCCTCTTGTTATGGGAGTGAGAGATAGGACAGTATGCATGCCATACACTAAGGATGAAGATGATGTGAGTTGGAACGTTGCTACAAGGTATGAGGATAGAGATGATAACATACCCTTGTAGAACAATGATACATGGATGGTTTACAAACACTAAGAGTATTAAGGAGATCATCTTGTGGGGATGTGATACCATGAGCTATCTGGAATTTGCAAGATATGAAAGGTTGAGTTTGACCCCCATGAAAAGGAGCTCAGAGTTTCTTGATGAAGATAAACTTAGAGTTTGAGATGATAAGTGATATACATGGAAGAGTATGTCTTCAACTTTACCTAACACCTAAGGGTAAGAATTAGTAATGAATACTCAGGTTGAGATATAGCTTCCTGGTTTAGCTGGAAGCTAGAAGAAGTTGAGGTTGTTAGGCTAACCTTAAGTTGAGAAAAAGAGATAAGTTTGGCTAACACTCAGATATAACGAGATCTGTTGAACAAGACTAGTGGTTGTTTGGATAGCCAGCCTAGTCCTTGATGTGGTAGAAGGATGGTTGTAGAACCTTGGATACACTTCTTTGGATACGAAGGTAATAAAACCCTATTGAGAGTGGTTTAGGGTTTCCAAGGTATCGATCTTGAGGGATCACGACATACCGGAGATTATGGTTTTAAGATCACCAAACACCGTCATACTACAAAGATAGTAAGTGATGGTAGCACTTTGGCTGCTTGATGTGAAGTTGCATGTGGCATGTGGCCATGCAAGCCAAGAGTGAAGGATGAACACCAGTAACCCAGTGCTTTGACTTAGAGATTAAAGAATCCCTGAGAGGATATGGAGTTCATCCACTATGGGTGTTGTAGTAAGTCTCCCTTTGACCAAGAAGGTCAAGATGCAATACGGGTGATGGTAGATCGTCGTACCTAGATGACATGAGAAAGAAAGAATGTTGTCAAGGGACAATTTGGGTTGAACTACTTAAGAGAGAAAGATGGTTCGACCATACCCTGATGCGAGTTCAGAAGTTCTTGGGTATGACCAAGGTTCACTTCTATAAGGTGGAAGTAGATACATGAAGAACTCAATAATAATACAGTTTATTGCCCCGTACTAATGGACAGTATGATCCAGACTAGAGGGTCTGATGAGAGCATGTGTGCTCATTCAGGGTGATACATAGAGATAGTTCTTAAGATGTGATGTTAACCACCATAACCTTTATTGGGACGTAAGAAGTCTTATAGAGAGGTTGTGTCGGTCACCACTTCATTAAGATGATGATGGTGAAGGAGGCCTCACAAAGGTCAGAAAAGAACCATAGTGTGTGTAGATGAAGTCACTTTGATCATGCAATGGCCGAGAGAGAGCCCAGTGGTGACATGAGTCACAGGATGATGCAAAGCAGACTGACATGCAGTTCACTATGGAAAATATGTGATGTGAAAATCTGACCCCTCTAAGCTTCAGCTGAGAAAACTGAGTCCCCAATATATGGGTCCATTTGAGATGGATTGGTGGATATGGTTGTGTTTAGCCTTGCCCCTCAGGATAACATGATGAGTAATGTGTTCCATGAGTCCGATCTAGAGCACTATGTGAGGTACCCAATCCATGTGCTGAGCCCTGAACCTATTCAGCTTTTGAGAGGCTGAAATATACTGAGTCACCTATGAGGGTACAATATACCAAGGTAAGAAAGAACTTAGATGGAAGAATATGAGATGATAAAGGTTTTTAGGAAGCACTATGGAAAGGGTAAGGCAACATGGGAGCCATGATGGACATATGAAAGGTTTATCATGAATTGTTTGTTTGCTTGATGGAATTTTGAGGGAAAAATTCCTATAAGAGAGGAAGGATGTTACAACCCCAATTTTGGGTTCATATGATGAGAAATGTAAACTCTCATATTGGACAAATAATGATGTAATTTCGTTTACAATAGCCTTGATGATTGTATTGTGGGCTTTATTGGCTATTGGGCCCAATAACAAGGAAATTCAATTAATTAAGAAATCGAGAAAAGTAAGATTTGGAAACCTATAGAAGGTAAAGAACTTAATCCAGAGGTGGATTTCGTGCCACATGGGTTCCTTGGGTTCCAAGGAGTTCGAAGTTGCAAAGAAAAGCAATAAGAAAAGAAAAGATTAATAAAGTATAACTTTATTAAGAAAGAAATTGAAAAACCATGGTAAAAGGTGAAAAACAAGTGAAAAGAGGTATAATTGAGTTATCCTTAGTGGAATTTCGTATTCCAAGGATTCCTAATGATAAAAGGAATACTAATGAGGAAAATAAAAGAGAAATAAAGAGAAATCCTCAAAAAGAAATATTTTAATGAGAAATACACATGATAATGAAGAATAATGCGTTTAGATGCATCTAGAAGGATAATGAATATCCAATAAAAATGATTTCGAAATAATAGAGTTTCTTGGGATCCAAGGATTCCCAATGAAGAGGAAAGAAAGAGAAAATACCAAAATTGCAAAATAAGGATAATGGGAATATACAATTAATGGAATTATGTGGTTTTGCTAAAAAAGAAAGTATTTCCTACTTGAGGAGAATATAAATTCGAGGCCAATGAAATAAAAGTCATAAGAAGAAAAGGGAGAGATAATTTTCGGATTTCCTTAAGGAAAATAGATTCCTTATTAGCCAAGGAATACTAATAAACAAGGAATATATTAAGAGAGAGAAGTTATATCTCAAACAAGGAAAGTTTAGTGACTGGGGTTGAGGAGGAACTTGTTTTCCTCATGCATGGACGTGCTAGGGCAGTGCTATCTGTCCCTATAAAAGGCTTGGACCCTTGGCCTCGAGCCCAAGAAGATCTGGGACATTCCACCATCTTCTTCACCTAGTGTTCGCTCAAAACCCTAAGTTTAAGGAGTGGCGCGACCATGGGACAACAAGGAACCATTAAGTGGACTTGATGGAAGCAGGACGCACCCAAAACCATCGTAGAGTGGTCAGCCACCATCTTCTTGCTCCCGTCCTCACACAGCACCTGTTGGAAGGCTGTAAACATGTCGGAAGCACGGACTAGGCACTCACAACATTGGCTGTCTCGGCCACCTTTTGAGGCTTGGTCGTATGCGGGGGAGGGTGGCGGAGGCAGGGAGGAGGTTCCGATGAGTTTCGAGTAGTGAGGAAGTGCAAGGCAGGCCGTGAGACGCAGCAGGTTGGCTGCAGGCCAGCGTGGTTGCAGAACTGGTGGATCAGAAACGGTCGTCGTGGCTACGCTCCCGCAGTATCCTCACGTGCGCAGAGGCACGGCGGGGGTGGAGGAACCTGATCTAGAGGTCGACAGAGTCGAGGGTGAGGGGCCTGAGCCGCGCCTAGGGTTGCAAGTCGACGTTGTTGTGGTATCGGGAGGAGGAAGACAACCCTTCAGCCACTTGACAAGAATACCCTTCCGAGTATTGAAGTACCAGTTCACTTATCGAGGGCAGAATTGACTTTCAATTATGTTTCCAAAAGCAACAGGAAACGTTGCATGATAAAAGGCGACGTGGCACTTGCTGATTGGCTCTGGTAAGTGAAATTTTACAAAATTCATATCTCCCTAATAGTAGCTCGGATGATTATACATAAAATATGAAAATTGCTCAGAAAAACGAGAGGAAGCCAATAAAAATATAATTGGAGCCTGATTATGTTTACAATTTGAAAAGTAATAGAAGTTATTACCTTTAATGTAATGATGATTAAGAAACCCTATTTTGATATGATTAATGTGATTAATAGGGTTTAATTGATGGTTAAAGTTGATAACTAGCCTGTTAATGATAAAAAGGAACATTAGGAACAAAAGGGATGAACTTTGCATATAATTATTTAATTTAGAGTTTATGTGCATAAATAGGCTTTAATGGGCCTTGAAACCCTAATGTTGGTAATTAGGACTACTAATGGCTTTAATTATTCGATTTCATGTATAGAACTGAGTTTTCATGGTTATAAGCTATTTTTAGCATTAAAGTTCCTAATTTGTGGATAAATACCCTAAATGTAGTAATTAGGGTTTTCTCATGAATAAAAGGTGGAATTATTGGCAAATCGAGTTCATATGTGAATTGGACCATAATTGATGATAAATGTGTATAATGATCTTGTCATGGATTAAAGGGATGAAAAAGTGTAGCTTTAATGTAAAATAGGCTTAATGGACTTATTTAATGGTTAATTATGCCTTTAATCCGAAACTGAGGATTAGATGTTGAGATAACTAGGGTTTGTAATCAATTGCATTAAATTAGGGTTTAAAATAGTAAAAGATGAAGGGAAACCCTAATTGCAATAGAAATCCTAAAAGTGGACTAGAAACCCTAGGAAGCGAGCTAGATTTAATAGATCTTGATGACATGAGTAATAAAAGGGAATTTTATAATTGTTTCAGGATCTTATCGAATGCTTGCATGCTCTTTGTTGTTTGGATTATTCCTGCACCTGAATCTACATGTATAGGTATGTGGTTACGCCTATGAATATCCGGAATTAGTTTCTCGAGGATTTTCGAGGTTTTATCGATGACTTAAATT
The DNA here is from genome assembly GCA_963693085.1 of Alisma plantago-aquatica. NCBI lineage: Eukaryota > Viridiplantae > Streptophyta > Magnoliopsida > Alismatales > Alismataceae > Alisma > Alisma plantago-aquatica. Next base: position 488,348,510 of record OY856415.1, read on the forward strand.
AAACTGTTGGTTGCATTTAATTCATGCAAATTATAATGTGAATATGACTATCACATAAGAGATGTGCCTACTAGCTCAGATCCTAGTCCCCTCTGTAGCTTTATAGATTGACCTAGTAAATGGCTACCAATGGGGTAGGTCCATCAGGTCATTAAATGACTTAGTAAATGGCTACCAATGGGGTAGGTCCATCAAGTCATCACGAGTCAGAGATTGGGCTACCTTTGGGTAGGGCCATGCGACTCCATAACCCTAGGAATTGGCTACCTGTGTGGTAGGACCATGGGGGTAAGGATCTACCATTTGAGAGAGGTAGTATCCATGTCCACTGTAGGGACGGTACAGAGATAGGGGATAGGCAAGGATTGAGTAGTATTGCTTAAAATGTAATTTTGGATGTTAAATGATATTTTTGGTTGACTACATTGTTATTATAGTTGCATGATTATTGCTTCCCCCACATACTAGCTTATTGCTGACCGACGTTTTGTTTGTCGACGTTTTAGGTACAAATGAAAAGAACAAATAGTAAACTGGCATACGTGGAATTAAATGAAAAATAACGTGCACAAGAGTATTAGTTAGATTAGATTCTCCATGGATAGAAGTTTAGAAATCCCAGTTTTTCCAAGGTAAGAAAATTTTTATTTTATACCATTTTCAGTTTAGTTGGTAAAGTTTATTAATTGTTATTGATTATGTGTCGAACTTTTGATCTGGGTTATTAGATAACGGCTCTGCTCTCTTGGTCTCCCTTAAGTGGGGGTTACCGGGAGACGGGGTCGTTACAAATGAAGTCCTTGATTTGTTCTCTAGAAATAGTCACCATCTAACCCTAGACACCCCTTGATTAACAACACCAAAAGTTCCATTGAGAGTAGGGTAAAACCCACATTCAACTGTTCATTTAAAACAAGCCATCCATTGTCAACAAGTAAGCTCCTTAAGTTGATCATATAAAGGAAACCTTATAAATCACATTATTAGGACCAACATATTACATTAGCCATCATACCACTTTATTGGAGGAATAAATATTAGATCTTGACCATTGGGTCAAGTTCATATGTTAAAATCATCAAATACAGTATAGGTCCGACCATTGCATCAAATGACCCAAGAAACCCTTGGTTTAAGGCTTAATTGATGCTAAAACTACATGATTAACTCACCATAGGTTGTGGATACCTGATCCACCATCAGTAGTGACCATTAAGTCATCATAGGTTTTTAGATCAGCACTATATTCATCAATCAACATCAAATATCAAACTAATATCACCAATGATTGATAGCATCATTAGTGTACTTAGTTGTTAATCACTAAGATTCTAATTAGGCCAACACATGACCTAAAGGGTGAACATCAGTTGACACCCTTGGTCACCACCATTAGTTTTCATTAAGACAACACCATTATTTGTTGCAATGGTACCACCATTGAGTCATGTATTTATAGAAGAAATCAACTTTAAACCCTAAAATTGACCATTGTTTGATAGGTGCTTAGCACCATAGGTTGTCAAATCAAACTGATCCAAGTCATATTATACCTTAGGAATAACGTACACATGATCATAGGTTCATATAGAACTGAAATCAGAATAGGAAACATTATAAAAATCGAAATCCAAGTCAAGCATAGCTTTTTAGTGCATGGATCATCATTTTCAAGCAAGAACATGAGTTAGCAAGCTTGTGGTATGCAATAAACGTGGAGCAAGCTATAAAACTTGCCTGTAACAAGAAATTGAAACCCCACACATAAGAAAACTTGAGTAGGTAGGGTAGAAAATCCAATAATAAGCTATGAACTCGTCCATCTAGCACCTTTCTTCATCAAATGAGCAAACCCTAAGCATAAGGAGCAAGAAAGGTAGGGTTTTAGAGCTTTAGAGCAATTTCTACCATGGAATAGTAAGGTTCCAACCTGGAGAAAGGTAGGATGAAGGATAAAAAAGAAATAAATGGAGTAAACAAGGATATTTTTACTCTTTTAGGTCAAGATCACTAGAAGGAAGCTTTTTAAACCCTAAAAGGAAGTCAATTGCAACCCTAGATTCTTTTTTCAAGAAGGTCCCCTCTTTCTTCTTACTTGGATAGGAAATTCTTAGAAACACAGAGGTAGGATGAAGTTTGTATAAGGAGGGAAGTGGTGAAGAGCAAATGGCTAGTATTGGTGCTTAGGGATAAGTATATGAAGCTTTAAGATAAAGAAAAAGAAAAAGTTGAAGTTCTAGTATCTTTCCAAGTGTCCATAGCCTTAAACTATTAAGAATATACAAGAACACACATAAGAAGCTCCCCCACCATCCATAGAGACATTCTTATCCCTCATTTTTTGAATTTACAAGAAAAACAAATAACTCATTAGTTGATAGCTACTAAAGGTAGCTCATCCATGAAGGGGTAAACCCTAAAATACCCTTGGAGAAAACACCTTCAAACCAAGGCCTAAATAGGTGCCCCATGGCTCAAAAAGATCAATAATGATGAGAGAATATCCAAGGAACATAATGCAAGTGAAAATTTGAAAAGAAAACCTCTCAATTGGGTAAATTGCAGAAAAGTCCAAAATGTGCATAAAATTGCATAACTTGCTCAAATAGTGTCCAAATTGGACCAAATTTGAAACTTAATCTTGTCTTATGATTTAAAAGAATATCAAAAGGTTATATTAGGGTTATAATAATTAAATTATGATAATTAAGCTTATTCAACTCATTAAGCAAGTTTAGGGGCCTTATAACTATAAACCCCTAATAGGGATTTCACCCCCAAAATCCAAGGTAACAAAGATGGGTACTTCCTCTGCACCTCATACTATTACCTTCACATGATTACTTGCATATCATGGTTATGTCACATCACTGATACATATGTCATCTTGGGTCGGCACAAAAACCCCCCACATAAGAATACATTTGCAAATATGGAACATAGAAACTTGTTGTGCCACCTACACAAATCTAATAGTAACTTTCAACTTTAAATTCTAGCTATCATCCTGAAATTATATATAGTATCAACACATTACTAAAAATTCATACTTGATAGCTTTTTACCAATCATGGCATGTGTTCCATACCATTCCTTGAAGCATAAAAAAAAGTGATGTGTCCACCCTTTTTTTTAGATACACTGACACTGGAACACTTGTCAGTTCTTTTTCAGCATCAAAAGAAAAGTTGATGTTGGAACATGTCATTCCATACAAGGAAACATCATTCCTAGTCAACCTTGTTAGGGGTGAAACAACAACACTATCTTCACCTTACTAAGATTTACACAACCTACTTAGAAGACATATCATGATCCCATAAAGACATTTAATCAACCTCATCTCACTCTTGTTCAACTTGTCTCATAGCTATTGCTGCTTCGGCAACCCTATGGTTTTTGAAGAAATATTGATCATATTTTTGACCATATTTGAAATACTTTGACATGTCAACATTCATAGCTTGATATAACTTGTATGACATGATTGGAACACTCTGTTCCTCCTATTCATAAATTCTATTTGTACATTGGTTAGTCTAAAGGACATACCTCTAAACTCATCATAGTCATGTGAATTATGTCATCCAATAACTCTTATGCATTGATATTTGATCATAGTTTTATCTTAAAGGAACACAATATCACATATCTATTAACCAACAAACCATCTATCCTTGATAGTGGTCTTACCCAGCTATCACTGAACCATACACAACATAATAGAATCACTTTTATTTTTCCTTACAAACAACATTTATAGGGTCATCATCAACTCTCTCCCCCTCTCTTTATGGGAGAGGAACACTTGAAATGTTCATTTAATAAACATCTCCAACCTTCACATACTTCCCATACTGCTGATACATCTTGGATACTAGGATTCACTACCTTATTATCCACCTCATGTGCTATAAGGAGCTCACATCCTTATCTCATCCATTTTTACCAACATAACAAATATCAAGACATATAAGAGGAGTCTTCCTAATTATTGGAAGGCTAAAAAACAAACTCATCACGAAATTTATGATCTTGGAACCATAGTCCAAACAACCTTATGCTATAATAAGTTATCCACCCTCATGTTTACAATGAATCCACACATACAAAGTGGCAATGATCCACTTGAAATTTGTGCCCTAGAAAAGAAAGACACAAAGGGAAACACACTTCCCACATCATAGCAACATTGTTCAAGGGTCACTAGAAAAAACGTAACCAATTCTATTTTCATTATGCAAGTTACAACTTCTTATGTACCATTTTACCCTTTTCATTTTGGGTTCCTTGCCATTAGCATAGGAATCATCATGATTAATATATCTCATTACTCCTTCCTTGATGACTATTTATCCCATTAGGGTATGTTATCTTATTTTATTATATTTTTCAACCACTTATCTAGAGGTAAATCCTCATATTCCAAATTTTCTTCATTAAACAAGGATCATCTCTGTTAATTTCTTTCGCATGCCATGCTAATTTTACATTAACCCTTTCTTACACACATAGGTTGGTCTGAGATTAACTCAGGTTCCACCTTATTCCTTTGTCATTGTTCACATTCATCTTTTCATTTTATACTTATCATTGGAGTTCTCTCCATCTTATGTGGATTTCATACCTTGAATCACTTTATAAGCATAGACTTATCTGTCTTTTACTTTATTATCTTCTTGAATCACATCTTCAAGAACTCCTCTTTTTCTTATTTGTGTTCGGATTTAGATTTCATGGTGTTGTGTCTTTCTCTTTAGCTACCAAACATTCAAGTTTTGATAGATTACGATGCAATTCTCATCTTCTTTAAGGTAGGATTGAGATATTCACACCATGATTTCTTATTCATTATGCTCTTTAGATTGTCTCAAAATGGCTACTTTATCAGAGTAATTAGAAAGATAACAATCTAAGAGTTCCATACTTACCTTTCTTCAATAATTGAATACATGGACAGGGCACCCAAATACTGAGATTAGGCAGTATACACCATATGTTTATGTCATTTTCCTAATTTTGACCTCATCCTAGTTCTAAGTCCTAGTGTCCTTGTACACTCCATGAACCTAAAGCTCTAATCCCAACTTGTGAGAACCCGTTACACTAAACGAGATTAATCAAAACATAAAACACAATCAATCACCAATTAACCACATACCCAAAAATATGGGTAAATTAAAACTAATTTCAACGCCAGTACCTGCTCAGAAACATTTTCATAAGAGCCCAACATCTTTCTTTTATCCATACTATGATAAGAATTTGATAAAAATTGTTCTATCACCTTAGCCACAACATATATATAGGATAACAAAATTTGTATATGCCACACAAACAAGCATTAATATGCTAACAAAAGTCTGATTCATTTGAAATACCATATACAAACTTTTCCTACCCGGACCTGAGAGTACAGGGACGACTCTAGGACACACTTGACATCTAATCAACTTTCTCTAAGATTCATTACTATAGCTCCTCTTTGCTGCCACATGTTTGTTTTTGTCACTTCCGATTACCTAAAAAAATGTGGCAAACCACAAGGGTGAGACCCATATCCCAGCAAGAGATATAACCTCCAACAACATTTATTGATTACAACATTTTTAAGTAATTAAACAGTTAAGTAGTTTAATCAGATATAACAAATAAACTCAGTAATACTGATGATTAACAAAATACATTAAGGAGCAGATAATAACTATCATAATTAGCCAAACTATCATCCTTTATCTTGTCGACAATATAAGCAATTCAGTAGCATATGCATATCTAGCATCATGAGTAAGTCTAGTAACATAGAATCTCTATCATTATGAATAAGTCTAGCCACATAAGCATAGCTAACAACATGAGCATGTCTAATTGTTTGAACATATCAACATCATAAGAAGAGTTAAAAACATAAGCACAACTATCTGGATAAGCATGATTAGCAGTATATGCATCTCTAGTTACAAAGGCATAGCTGTCAATATGTGATAATGAATGTCATGATCATAGCCAACAACAATAATATCTCTATCAACATAAACATGACTATTGTATGAACACATTTATAACATGAGCATATCCACAACATGATAATATCTATTATTTATTCATGATCTCAATGAAAAGAAAGCAACCAAGGTTTATCATCCAATATGAAGCATTGTGTGTAACCCTAAATAGATATGCTACACGACTGTCTTACATCTTTTATTATGCCCTGAGGAAATTGAGGATACCACTAAAAATCTAATTTACCATTGCTAAGTCAAAATCAGTGCCATACAAGATCTAGGAAGAGCCGGACTCCTAAGATCTTCTCCTCCCCCGATCAGTACAGGTTCGCCACAGCGACACATAAGGTCAAGCTGCTAACAGCCTAGTCCATCCTTGGTACAGGTCATGGCACTAGTGAAAGGAGGTGGGTATGCATACCCTACCATCTGAGGTACAACCACAGTTGTCCTCCAATCTCGTCACATACATAATCATTGAGATACAACCGCAGCCGTTCTCAAACTGAGGGCTAGGTATGACTGCAGTCATCCTCCCTAAACACTTGAATTCAGGATGACAAGCACCCTGCATACTCATCAGTATGCAATTTGAGTTTCCCTTAGGATTACTCGTTTCACCATCTGGAAAGTTCTGACACTTAGATGGATCTATGGAATAGGACACTACATGATTAGAGTTTTACTTGATTAGTTATGCCAATTGGGTGAGTTAAGGTTGCATCAATCAAGTGGACATACAAACCCTAATTCACTTCTAGCAAGCATATAAATATCACAACTTTTAACAGATATAAAATGTGTGAAACATAATTTCTCATATCATCATCACATGGTACTATTCACTTGCCATTCGTAAGACCACACTAGTCATCATACTAACAAGATATAAATCCTTTTCACCATATCACAAGGTATCAACCCTTATAAACACAATAGGATTACACCTCATTCAGGGCTCAACCATGCCCAAAGGTCATTAAGACCATCATACTATCACAGGATATAAATCTTTTTCACAATATCATAGGGTATCAACCCTTATCAACACAAGAGGATTACTCCTCATTCAGGGCTCAACCATGCCCAAAGGTCCTTAAGACCATCATACTATTCCCTATAAAATCATCATTATCTTTCCATGCCTTATAACAAGGATCAACAACATCACTTACATATAATACACTGGATCAACACAATATTATATTAATGAGCTAGGAGATATTCATAAACAATCATAGCAGGGTTATATCAACATTAATAACATTCCTTTATTACGTCAACATGCAAGGAATCTAGATATGATTAACCCTCATCATATTAATAATGCACGTTTAGCATAAGAAAGTATCAACCATATGGCTATGATAACCACCAATTAGCATATTAAGGTTATGATCATATTAAGGAGGTTATTTCACCATTATTCCATCATATAAGAATGTTAAACATCAATATTCATCTTTATCTATTTGAATTAGAGTTGGATTCAACAAGATAAATTATATTAATGTTACTAATCAACACTTATACCCAAACCCTAACTCACGGCATACCCATTGGATCATGGATGAAAAAGGTAAAGCATCACCATCACATTCCATACTATTATCAAGTATGAACCCACATATAAATCAAGATGTAACCATTAGGTTATAGCATACTAGGGTTTCAACAACAATAAGAGAGTAATCCATGATTGTATTAATCATTCAAGGACTATTCATACCCAATTACCATAATTTAGTTATATTAAAACTAGGTATAACATGATATACTTCATTAGGGTTACATATCAACACAATATGCTTATCATCCCTTCTATTCATATGAGTGAATAGGTAAGACTACCTTATTAAGGGTAACTCTCCATTTGTTCCATCATCATTCAACCCATATGATCATACCACAATGTCACCCAGAACCATTAGATGTTTAAAAGGTAAGACCATTGGTTGTTTACATGAGTAAACATCTTGGATAAACCACCAATGAATTCCTTGATTTGTTCTCTAGAAAGAGTCACCATCTAACCCTAGACATCCCTTGATTAACAACACCAAAAGTTCCATTAAGAGTAGGGTAAAACCCACATTCAACTGTTCATTTAAAACAAGCCATCCATTGTCAACAAGTAAGCTCCTTAAGTTGATCATATAAAGGAAACCATATAAATCACATTATTAGGACCAACATATTACATTATCCATCATTCCACTTTATTGATGGAATAAACATTAGATCTTGACCATTGGGTCAAGTTCATATGTTAAAACCATCAATTACAGTATAGGTCTGACCATTACATCAAATGACCCAAGAAACCCTTGGTTTAAGGCTTAATTGATGCTACAACTACATTCTTTAACTCACCATAGGTTGTGGAGACATGATCCACCATCAGTAGTGACCATTAAGTCACCATAGGTTGTTAGATCAGCACTATATTCATCAATCAACATCAAATATCAAACTAATATCACCATTGATTGATAGCATCACTAGTGTACTTAGTTATTAATCACTAAGCTTCTAATTAGGACAAAACCTGACCTAAAGGGTGAACATTAGTTGACACCCTTGGTCAACATCATCAGTCGTCATTAAGACAATAGATCAGTTGTTGCAATGGTACTATCATTCAGTTATGTATTTATAGAAGAAATCAACTTTAAACACTAAAATTGACCGTTGTTTGATAGGTGCTTAGCAGCATAGGTTGTCAAACCAACCTGATCCAAGTCATATTATACCCTAGGAATAACGTACACATGATCACAGGTTCATCTAAAACTGAAATCAGAATAGGAAACATTATAAAATCGAAATCCAAGTCAAGCATAACTGTTTAGTGCATGGATCATCATTTTCAAGCAAGAACATGAATTAGCAAGCGTATGGTAAGCAATAAATGTGGAGCAAGTTATAAAACTTGCCTCTAATGAGAAGATGAAATCCCACACAGAATAAAAATCGATCATGTAGGGTAGAAAATCCAAGAATAAGCTATGAACTCATCCAACTAGCACCTTTCTTCATCAAATGAGCAAACCCTAAGCATAAGGAGCAAGAAAGGTAGGGTTTTAGAGCTTAATAGTAATTTCTACCATGGAACATCAAGGTTCCAACCTGGATAAAGGTAGGAGGAAGGATAAAAAAGAAATAAACTGAGGAAATAAGGAGATTCTTACTCTTTTAGGTCAAGATCACTAGAAGAAATCTTTTTAAACCCTAAAAGGAAGTCAATTGCAATCCTAGATTCATTTTCCAAGAAGGTCCCCTCTTTCTTCTTCCTTGGACAAGAAATTCACAAAAGAACAGAGGGAGGACGATGTTTGTATAAGGAGGAAAGTGATGGAGAGCAAATGGATCATTTTTGTGCTTAGGGATAAGTATATGAAGCTTTAAGATAAAGATAAAGAAAAAGAAAAAGTTGAAGTTCTAGTATCTTTCCAAGTGTCGATAGCCTTAAACTATTAAGAATATACAATCACACACACAAGAATATCCCCCACAATCCATAGAGACATGCTTATCCCTAGTTTCTTGAATTTTCAATAAAAACAAATAACTCATTAGTTGATAGCTACTAAAGGTAGCTCATCCATGAAGGGGTAAACCCTAAAATACCCTTGGAGAAAATACCTTCAAACCAAGGTTTAAATAGGTGCCCCATGGCTCAAAAAGCTCAAGAATTATGAGAGAATATCCAAAAAAAAAACATAATTCAAGTGAAAAATTGCAAAGAAACCCTCTCAATTGGGTAAATTGTAGAAAAATCCAAAATGTGCATAAAATTGCATAACTTGCTCAAACAGTGTCTAAATTGGACCAAATTTGAAACTTAAGCTTGTATTATAATTTAAAAGCATATAAAAAGGTTATATTAGGGTTATAAGAATTCAATTATGATAGTTAGGCTTATTCAACTCATTAAGCAAGTTTAGGGGCCTTACAACTCTTGTCTTGAGTAGGTAAGTCCTTGGATGTATGGTGGTCTCCTTGTATCTCTTGTGAATGAATATAAGTATAAACGTATTTAAAAGTAATAAAGGTTGACCTATATAGGTAGTGGATTGACTATCTCCTAGTTTGGAGATTGGAACCACTCTAAAATATCTTGTCTAAGTGCATGTTTCAATTTCTCTCATCCTTTCTAAGCTTGCTTAGTTAGGACTTCAAATTGCTCTTAAGCTATTGGTTTTAATTGATATCATTGAAGGTATAACTTATCTTGTGAGACTTTTGAAGATGTATTCACCCCCCCTAGAGCCCTAGATCCAACACAAAGGTCAATCAATGTGATTGACGCAGGCATCTCAGAGCTAGAATCTTTGATTTGATAAGACAGGCAAAGAGTTTGACTTGAGTCAGAATAAAAATGAAATATGTGATAACAAAAGAGTTAGTGGGAGCATATTTACATTCCACATTATGGTGGGGAATGACCGCAAGGGTGTAGCTCACTGGTGATTGTACCATGAACGCAGGCAGAGGTCTCAAGTTTGAATCCTCATGGGGACGAATAAAATTGGGATTTATGTCAGACATGGTTTGCGCCAGAACTAATGGGTTGCACACTTGGTTTACCATACTCCTCTTGTGTTGGGCCTCCACAGGTCAATGAGGGGTCGGGGAGACAAAGTCTCCTTGATGACTCATTATGATGGGGAATGGTTTCTTATCAAGCATGTATTAAAATCTAGCAAAGAAAGTACCTTCTCTAAAAAGGTTTAGGTGAAGCATCCTATATGATATGAATCAAGATCTATAGATATAGATATAGAAAGCTTCTTGACTTAAGGAAGAAATACATTGGAAAGATGTCGAAAGGTTTAGCATGAAAGACTCAATGAGAGAAAACTTATCCATGATTCCATGGATTTAGTATCTCAGGAGCCAAGTGCCCCAGTTCTTGTGAAGAACAAGCTCACATGGATAGATACCATATGCATTCACAATTGTATCTATATGCAATGTTACATACTCATCTTGATTACCTCATATGTATGGGACATGATGAGGGGATATCCAGCTATCTCGTATGTATTGGACATGATGAGTGGATATATATACTCATCCAATTATTTCATATGTATTAGACATGACAAGCATATGTCTTTCATATCCAATGAAGGTCATTGGACTACCACAAAGAACATCCTTAAATTCTTGAGAAAAAATAAAAGGATTGGTTCCTTGATTATGATAATAAGGAAGAGTTGGGTGTAAAGGGTTACGCCAATACAAGCGTCTAAAATGGCAAATAACATAACGATCACAATCTAAAATTATGTTTGACCTTAAATAAGAATTGTAAGCCGGAAAGGGTTCCGAGCTAATGAGAGTTTTTTAAATCTACAATAGAATTTGAGTATCTCTATGCTATGAGAACAACATGGGATATTGTGTCGGTCTAAAAGTTCACATATATGAACTTGTGGGAGGTTCCAAACCACTGATGACACATTAGAAATATTGTGATAATAATGGAGCTATTGGTTAGGGTGGGAATCTTAGATAGCATACTAAAACACTTATGTCTCATACGAGTAATCATACAACAAGGAGATGTGAAATTTGCAATATACTAACTTGAAGCAAACATTGCCAGCCCGCTATATAAGAGCTTGTATAGTAGAAATACGATGGACATGTTAAGATCACTTGGAATAAGATTCATGGTGATTGGCACTAAGTGCAAGTGGGATTCTATTGGTATGTATTACCAGAGAGCCAATCATATGATGATTGCAATGGGGCATTAGATATTTGATAATTATAAAGGTAATTCTATCTTTTATGTTTGTCTCAACATAAGATGATGACACATACATAGTATATGTCTAAAGAATGATGTTACTTGATGACATATGCCCTTTAGGTTGAGGACCTTAACAATGAGATCATATGTATGATAAGAGTGCACACATTCTTGTTATGTCCCCAGTCAGATATTACTATGGAAGCAAAATAGACAACAATAATACATAAGACTAGAGTGTATGTTGATTGATGATAGAGTCTCACTTGTCATGATATATGATATCAAGTCAAGCACACATGTACATGTTAGAGAATAGTGTATTGGACATACCCACCTTGAGAGTGATACATGGATACCATGGAATGGTAGTCAAAATTAGCTCTCATAGTGATAGTGGTGATTGTGGTTCTTAGACCTGAAGTCACTACATTGATCGCATGTCTTTCGTATACTTTTACATCATCCACTATGATCCTGAATAAGGGTTTCTATGAAAGTGGTGCTTGGGTGCATTGTGACACTTGGAGATAGAGTGTGAGTGATGTACATGAAATTTGTCCCTCCTATAGGAGATTGATATCTAGTGCATCTTGATAAGCGAGACTAAGAAATGTATGACCATACTCATGTGACTCAATATGTGATATGTGAGCTCACATGCATCTCAGACAATCTGCTCTAGTTCAAAGAACATGGATTGAACATTGAGAGGATTACAATTCCATGCCTCAAGTTCAATCTAGATATCAGAGATAAAGGAACTGTATGATCACAGTAACACTAATCATAGATTGTAAGTTGAAGTTGTTCTCCAACTTTTTGAATTATTTGGGTAGCAATGATGTGTTTCTATACGATGCTCTTTGCTTTTTATGTCATAATTAGTTATGAACATTCAGTGCCAATGTAATTCTGGACCTATAGGGTGACACACATATGATACACTTGGAATAGGAGTATATTCATGAATGATGTTTAATTTAGTTTATTAAAGGTGTTTAGGTATTTAATTAAACTATTGAGGTTCAAATTTGACTGATTGAACTCTCAACCGACCGGTTCAAGTGTTGAATCAATCAGTTGGAGTGTTAGGTCAATTGGAATCAATATTGGTTGATATTTGCCTGAATTGGACATGTGAAATGACCGTTGCACTATGTGAACCTACTAGTTCACCATCTAGGTCCCCTAGTTCAGTGGCCAATTTGAGTGGAACAAGGATTGATGTTGATGTCATGTTTAGCATTAATCATTCATTGAAACCAATGAGATTCAGAATAGAAAACTGCACAAAATGACCAGTTCACTTTGCAAAATGATCGGTTCATGCACAAACCGAATGGTTGGCTATGCTAAATGGCCGGTTCACCATGCATAGGTTCCAAAAAAATTGTGAATCTGTCCCCTTTGACTCTTGTATAGACTGGGAACCCTAACCCTAGCCTCTCCTATAAATAGAGGAGTATTGGGGGCTTCTCAGAAAAAATAGTTGCTCTGACAATTGATGTCCTCTCTGGTTGTGGTAACTGATAGAGAGCCCGATCAAGTCCTACTTGATAAAGGGAGCGGTAGCAAGGGAGAGACAATTGTGAGAGAGCGTACCAACTCTATCAGGTTGACATTTGAAAGGGATGACCCTTTCCCGTTGGCTTTGGTAGTGCAACATGGAGTTCCTGGTGGTCCATGTGCACTTCTCTAGAGGTGGGAGGCTTCTTCCACTAGGAGAAATCTATTAATTGCCATCTATAGTGGCCAGACCAGGAGGCCATTGTTGATGATTGTTCGAGTGCTAGTGAAGAAGGAGCATGTTGTTGCCTAAAGAAGATGCTCACTACTACTTAGAGAAGAAGCACAATACTGCATCAAGAGTTGTTGTTGGACTTGCTCCAGAACTAGGTATAACTCTTATTACTTTCCTTCCTAGATAGATTGTTGTTGGCGTGATCTTGTTTTTAACTGAATCGAGCTTTACATTTTTGTTTCCGCTATCTTATCTTTCACCCCAGTTTCCCTATAATGGCATCATGCAACTTGTCCTAAAACACGAAAATAATTGGTGGTCCACAATTTGACACAATGGAAAAAAGAGTTCCATGTAGTCAGACTGTCTGATCTGTATAGATCTAAACCAAATAGTTAGATGAAAAATTATTCTTCACACATAGAAAATGATTTGACTTGCTCAACCTATCCACGATGACCCCAATGGAACCATATCATCTAAATGTATAAGAAAGGCCAACTAAACAGTCTGAGGTCAAATGGCCCCATTTCTACTATGGAATGAGAAAGTTGTAATGAGCCTACTGGCCTCTAGGATTCACAATAGACATATCCAACATGTAGCCACATGCTCGACTACATCTTTCCTCATACCAAGTCACCAATACAACTGTTTCAGATTTTGATGCATATTCATGTTGCCCAGATGCATAACTAAATAGAAGTGTGTTCCTGTTATAGAATCATTCTAAGTAAAATTTATTGTTCAGGTATACACAACCTTCCTTTGAAACATAGAATATCATTTAGTTGGAAGTGAAACCTTTAACCCTTTCCCTCATGCACTTCCTACTCAATTTCCTAATTACTACGGTCCACCCTACGTCTATAGAATATGTTTCCCTGATGATGACTTGATATGAAATTAAATTAGAAGTGTTCTGTTCTACTTTTTATCTAGATGAACATAGTCAAAAACATGAAAGTCATTTTTCTTCAGGACAAAAACATGTTCATTCTTTCAAAAGCAAGATGGTACAATTGCATATTTGATGTGGTAGATGATTTATAGCTAGCCTTACTTGGATGGTTATCAATCATGTAATCATAGCTTAACCAACCCAAGCCATGTGCTTTGTCTTGGTTTCAGATCCTTTTTATTGATACACACTTAATTATAATATATGAACACTTGGATGGTTCCCATGGAGATAATGTCTCTAAGTCTTATGGGATAACAAAACTGCATCCTAAGACTTCCTTTAATGCATCAAAAAAGGTTGCAAACCCTTTTCCATTATCTAGCAAAGATAACACTAGAGCTATGGTCAAACTTTATTATCAATGTCTTGAAATTGTCCAAACAAACAACTTCTTGTTCCTTGTAAATCTAGTTAGATGGATGGATATAACATGTAAGTCCAATATAAAATGTCTATAATTTCTTTCTTAAGAAAACTACAAACCCTCTACCGACATCTTAGATTTGTTCCCAGTATAATGTAGACTCAACTTTCTTGGAATCAACACAAAACCCCTGACCATAGAGATATGACCTAGAAAAGAATCTTTTAAAATCTAGAACTTGTGCATGCTAAACTTATCATGTCAAAATTTTTGACTTAACAACTATAGCACTAAGCGTAATTGATGCTCATGTTGCTCTACATTTGTTGGGTATAATAAAATTTCATTTATAAACACAAGACACATGGTCCAAAAATTATCTAAATCCTATGTTCATTAAGTTTATAAAATCTACATGAGCATTAACTACTCCAAATGACATGACCAAGAACTCAAAGTGAAATGTTGTATTTGGAACATCCTCAAAATTGATCCTCAACTAATGATAACATATCCTCAAATCAATCTTAGAAAAGTTAGTTGATCCTCAAAGATAATCAAAAAATTCATAAATCCTAGGCTAATGAACATATTCTTATTTTTAATTTTGTTGAACTAGTTGTAGTCAACGCATAGCCACATTATTACATCCTTATCATTGACAAATAATATTGGTACTCCCTAGATTGAAGTACTAGGTTTTATGAAGCCACTATCTTACAACTCTTGCAACTACTTCTTCAACTCTCTGACCTCTGATGACGCCATATGATAATATGGTGCTAACCATGGTAAGGAAGATTGTCATCATGCTTTGTCAACTTTTAGAGTTGGTGTTGTTAAATTTCTTTGGAATCTCAAACATGTCAATCATAGGGAACACATATCCTTAACTAGCCCTATTAACAATGACGATAAATGATTTATCTAAGAATATTATAATTAAATTGACATACACATAATGCCAGACAAGCGACTAAGAAAACAAAATCTATCTGGCCAAGTTATCAGATCTAAATAGAAATATCAAGATCAAATAGTGAAGGATAATAGAAAAATTAAGTTAGACACTCAAAGTAGATTTCCCATGAAGTAAGATTTTGCATAGAGATATCAGCACTTCACTATTTCACAGAGGTACACTATTCTTCTACTAGACCTAGTCATGAACCTATAAAAAGAACATGTCTAGTGCAAGCGAGGATGATGTTCAACAGTGATGAATGCATATTCATCAGCTATTATACATATTTTAGATCATTCCTTAGGAACATTTTGTTGTTATTTCCTAGTCTTAGGATTTAATTTCTTTAGTTTTAATTTTCTCATAAACTAGATTTTTTATTATTTTTGCTCATTTATTTTAAAAAAAAATAGCTCAATTGTAACCATTCACTCCAAAGATCAAGAATCCCAAAAGATACTCCTACAATAGAAATTTGGTCTACTACTTTCCAATCGATCGACTAGCATGTAGATCTTCCTGCATTGCATGACATATCCTGTATCAGAATGCATATCTTTTACATACGAACTTGATATTTAATGTTTAAATATGTGATGGAAAGATAATTTCATTATCTAAAGGAAAAAACTATTTTGTATTTTCCAGTCAATTGATTGGATATTTCGGTCACTCGACTAGTCTGCATATCTTCCAACAGTGTCTTATATATATATATATATATATATATATATATATATATATATATATATATATACATATATATATATGGAGAGAGAGAGAGAGTCAGGCTAGAATACACTCGAGTGTACGGATAACATGCTACACTCAAGTGGTGTTTGCATATTAAGACTATTTTTTTGCAAAATGTAAACCGTTGATCTTCATTGTCATACTATAATTAGAAACATACACATTTTGAGTTCATTTGGATGAGTGTAAGTCACTCATCCAAGGGCAACAAAAGCGACGCACAAAACTAATTTGAAATCTATAATTTTTGTGGACTTCATAACATGAGCTATAGATATCCATATGGGCTCAAATTTTAAATATGAGTTGTTCACGAGATGTTTAGGAAGATCAATGGATTAGATTTTCAAAAAAAATATTGCATCATGAAAAACTACTTGAGTGTATTCCACTCCAGATACACTTGAGTGTATTCTATCCTGACACTCTCTCTCTCTCTCTCTCTATATATATATATATATATATATATATATATATATATATATATATTCCACACCAACATGGCCTTATTCACATACGAACTCAGAATTTCATGTTCAAATATGTGTTACAGAGGGAATTTTATTATTTACGTGAAAAGTCTTTTAGAACTTATGACTAATCCACTCAAAATTCTTGTAATAGAAATTTATCGCAAAGAGAATCAAAGAAATTAATGAGTTTCCATAATAATTAAAGGAATGCAATGCAATATTTTTTCAATTACATATTGGGTCAAGTAATCTTAATTGTCAAGATTACTCCATTTCCAAGACACAAGTGCAAGTACCCATTGAGTTTCCTTATTTTCAAAAAGTTGAGCAAGAAATGAAAAGGTAAGTTGGCCAATAAAAGCAACAAGTCATGATCATGCTATTTTGTATGTAGGACGCATGTAATTAAAACCATTGACCAACCAAAATTGAGATGGTGTATCATCACTCCTTCTTCATATTCTCATGAGCCAAATGTCGAGCATATAATATTAATTGCAACCATAAATTACAATAATTGAGAGTAGAAACAATGTCCTTCTCTCTCCACAATTATCTATGCATTAAAATTGTCAGGAGTGGGACCCGATAGGGGAGCCACTATACTTATTCAAAGGGAATAATAGAAAATCATCCAATGCCAATTATCACAAGTAATTTTTTTTGCAATGGATGATAGCTATAATTCAAGTATGTAATTTATTAAATACCAAAGTGTAGCAGCTGAAGATGAAATCTAACTATTACATTCATCATGTCTATCATTATTTCATCACCATGTATGGTGTATACCAAAACTAAAGGAAAATAAACTATAACCAAGAGGCTTCATAGGGCAACCTGGATACTCCAATCTATCTCCATGAAGAAAAACTACTCTCTAGTCGGCTCCAACTTAGGGTCACCTATGGTAGGACCTTCTTCACCTAAGGGGTTGGGAACACCCCCCATAAGAGAAAACAAGGTGTAAGATCATCAACAAAAGATGGTATGCACATATAATTCAGATTGGACAAT
Source organism: Alisma plantago-aquatica (assembly GCA_963693085.1). Taxonomy (NCBI): domain Eukaryota; kingdom Viridiplantae; phylum Streptophyta; class Magnoliopsida; order Alismatales; family Alismataceae; genus Alisma; species Alisma plantago-aquatica. The sequence goes on from OY856415.1 coordinate 488,366,561, forward strand.
TTATATGGAAGAAGTAAATAAAAAGTAAAATAACATAGTTCCCAATAAAGAGAAGGCAAAGACATCCAAGTGGAAATCAAAGGAGTTCTTCATATATCAACACAAAAAGATTACATGAAGAAAAAAAATACAACAATAAAATTTCTTCCTTTAAATCTCTAATCAGAGGACAATAACAAATAATAAGATTTGTGCATGCAAATTAAATATTATACTACAACCATCTAAAAATAGGGCCAAAAATAGTTCCACATTCTATACTAAGGAAAGAGGTGAGAGCACTCACAATCCTATATAATAGTATATATATATATATATATATATATATATATATATATATATATATATCATGTGAGAGCACCTGAGACTTAGGTGAGAGCACCCAAAAGTCCAAATAGTAGAAAAGTTGTACAATGGGGTCCGAACACATAATATATTGCCACTAATAGATAATAATACTCTCAACAATCAAACATGCATATAATGGAGAGGCAAGATAAGTTCAGTCCAAGCAATCAATTTAGGGTTTTAATTAAGAAATTTAATAATAAGATGAAATTAAGTAGTAAGAGTTGCAAATTAAATAAGTAAGAATATGGTTAAATAAAAGAGATTCAATTTGCATTATCAATAGTCTATAAGATAAATTTCAATGAAATGGACACAATCGGGTCAAGTATGTATAACCAAGTGACATACAAAGTAATATGCCACAAGCAGACCAAGAGAGAGAGAAAATGAAATTCTTGTCCAACAAGAATGTATATCCAATGTCAAGGTCCAACACTAGATCCAATTAGGGTATTTCTTCACCTAATATCATATTAGATGTACATCATTAACTAATAATTATATTTCAAACCCTAGAAATATTGACTTTTACTATGAGTTTATTTAGATGATAAAACTACACCATCAAATAGCTTATGATTTCCCATATTCAAAACATATATTATTTATTATTTATGACTTATAGACCCTTCAATATAAGTTTTATAAAATTAAAAGTAACTAGAGAAAATCCATGAAAATCACATATTAGATAGTTTAGAATTAGGTTACCAAAGCTATGCCAAATGGTAGATTTTGTGATTCAAAAACATATTTTGGTCTACTTTTTTGACCTATAAGTTAATTTCTACAAATTTTGTAAGATATCCTAGTTTACTGAATTTAAAACTAAAAATAGAAATAGAAGCAAATGACTAAAGTGCCCCTACATCACACACTAAGACTTTATCTGCATGACAAGGTAGACTCATACAACTAGTCAATCAAATGAACCCGCCATATGATATTTACATTGAAGGCTAAAGGATTTAAATACTCATTGGATGTGTAACAGAATGAAGTAAGACCAAGAGAAAAAGATTAACATGTCTAGGATTCATCCTCTTTATTTTCTCAAAAGTCACAAGGAACAACACATTAGCTAAATCTCCTGATTCCCAAACAAAAATCAGAGCTTTGCAAAGAAAATTGACAAACTTGCATTTCTATCACATCTTGATCAACCTAGAAATCCCATCAACCCTGGACTTGGATCAAGTGACTATCAGAGAACCCAATGCAGCTTGTCGCCTCTGCTGGTCGAAGCAAGGAGGAAGGTAATCCAACAATCTGAGTGAGATGCATAACAAAAAGATAGAATCAGTGGCTTAAAGTACGATCTCCCCAAATCCAAAGAGAATTCATAGGTAAAGGAACCATAGGGGGAAACATAGCCTCAAAGTGAGAATTTGTTACTAGTTCAAAACCATTGAATCCATAGTCAAAAGTTGAATTCACAATGTTGGCCTCAACAATGTTGATGAACTTGACCCAGGTCAAATGCATCATGAGGTTGGGGGAGGACATGTTTCAGGGGCTCGAGACAACGGGGTACAACCAACCTATTCTAGAGAGACCGTGGAGGTTTTGGGATATATATGGGTGCCTGAAAGCTTGGAGAGAGGAAGAGAAGAAAATGGAAGGTGAAATAGAGAGAGAACATAAAAGAGAGGGCATTTATGGTGCAATTGGGATAATGGGAAGTAGAGCCTCATCGAAACTGGGGTCTCCAATTCTAGAATTATGCAGGCATTATGGAGAGGGCAGGAGTCAGGGACGATGTGGACATAGGAGAAAGATAGAGGGAATCATGGGGAGGAGGAGTGGTTGACGTCTATGTGGATTACATCTAGTCCCAAACTCAAGGAAGGAGATGGGTTGGCCACGATTGGTTCACCATTCAACGTCTCTGACAGAAGCCAAAAATAAAAGGACGCGTGGCACTTGGAAATAACACCAATGACAGAGGGACTTTGGGCAAGAGTTTGAAGATAGCAACATGACATTTGAATCATAAAATAACCCAAATACATCAAAGTCCAATTAACATTAGGATCATAATTAGATAATTTCTTCTCCACTCAAATTTAGATATCAAAGACTATCCAATTAAGTTAAAATTTTGCACCTACACTAATAAGGACCCAAATAACATGACTTATATTTAGGTTTTGAGATTATCAAGTAGGACTTTTAGTATAATTAGGGTTTAAGTCAGTTATTTGAATATCTATTAGTACATTAATATTTCCTCTAGACTTTGGGTTTTGACTTCATTATCCTCATATTATCACCATATGAAGTTATATTAGATTACCTTGTATGAAATAGGTTATATTAAGCAATTACTTAACAAGGCCATTAATGTCAACATTAATTTAAGTAGTGGCACATTAATAATTTCCACTAACACTAAGCATCAAATTGGGGTCACATTATATAAATTATTCATATTATTGTCCTTATAAAACATTCAATTACATTCATTCACATCAACTTACTTATTATATACATTTAACCCCACATTAGCAATTCATGCATATTTATGTAAACCCAACTACTTATTAACCATATTTGAGTCATTAGATGTATATTAGTGCACAAAGTGAAACATATTACACATTTATAGATTGATTTGAATATCAAGCTATGATTAGGTTATCATAATTTTGACTGTATTGAGACATGAAGTTCCTGACGTATTTGTGACTGTCACTAAAGGATGTATAGTTTAGGGTTAGACATACCAATGAAGGGTTAAGGTCAACGCTATCAAACCTAAGGTCTAAGGTTAGGTTCCATACATCATCTCAATATCCCGATAGGGTTTATTGGTCCATGACATGGTCAAGATCATGTATATATCCGTAATTAGGGTTATCATGTGTGTTACTCACATTATATGCATTAGATATTCATAGGGTTCAAACATGTTCTCTACTCGTCACATGCCCATTATATGTTCAATACTATATAAACAAGAAAGTCAGGGTATAATTGTAACCTTATTTTCTCAATTCTAATGATTCGAGCACACTAACCTCCTATTTGTGGAATTAGGGTTTCTAAAGTTGGGATAGTCAAATCTCAGTAAGTTGTAGGACTTCACCCCTAAAAGGATTTTGTCCCCAAAATTAGCGTATCCATAATTTATCAAGGTACTACTCCTCCACCCCTTAAAAGGTTTAACCTAATAAGTCAAACAAAACTTAGAGGTAAAAGGGTGAGTCTAACTAAACAACGTATAAAATCTATCACTTCATCACTTACTCTTCATCATCACCATACTTAAAAATCTAGGTTCTAGGGGTAGCCTATCCAAACATGTGGTTCTACTTTGGGTATCTCAACTTACCACCTACTGGATCATAATTATCACATAATTCTAATCTTAAGTAGGATCTCATATCTTCACAACAAAACATGTGTATCCTACCTATATCTTGGGAAAAAGGCATACCCTTACTTAAGATTCTTATTGCCACATCATTAGGTTCTCATACTAACATGATCACCATATACATATTCTAGGGTAAGGCATACTATATTATAGGGTATAAGATAAGACTTCTATAAGGAGCTTATTGGAGAGGTAAAAACCAAAGGGATATAAAGATTAAAGTTGTTAGATAACCAACTACTCTAGATCTGATACCATACTTTCAAGGAGTGGGACCTGAGAGGGGGTGCACTCAACTTACTCAAAGGGAATATCAAAAAACCATCTAATGCCAATTATCACAAGTAATTTTTCTCAAATGATGATAACTATAATTCAAGTATGTAATGTATCAAATATTAAAAGTGTAGCAGTGGAAGATAAAATCTAACTATTACAATCATCATGTCTGTCATAGTTTCATCACCACACAAGGTGTATAGAAAAACTAAAGGAAACTCAACTATAACTAAGATGTTGCAGAGGGCAACCTGGCTACTCCAATGTATCTCCATAAAGAAAAACTACTCTCGAGCCGACTCCAACTCAGGGTCACCTGTGGAAGGACCTTCTCTACCTAAGGGGTTGGGAAACCCCCCACAAGAGAAGACAAGGTGGAATATTATCATCAAAAGTTGGTATTCACTTATAATAGAGATTGGACAATTTATATAGAAAAAGTACATTGCAAGTAAAATAACATGGTTCCCAAATGAAGATGAGGCAGAGGCATCCAAGTGGATATAAAATAGTTCTTTATACAATAAGACAAAATGATATGAAAAAAGTACAAGAATAAAAGTATTGCCTATAAATCTCAAATTAAAGGCCAATAATAAATAATAAGATTTATGCATGCAAATTAAATATTAGACTACAACCATTTAAAACTAGGGTTGGAACACTTCCAGATTCCATGTTGAGGAAAGAGGTGGAGCACCCACATTTCTATATAATAGTATAAATATTAGGCGAGAGAACCCACGATCCTATATAATAGTATATATTTCAGGTGACAATGCCTGGGACTTAGGTGAGAACACCCAAAAGTCCAAATATCGGATAAGTTGTACAATGGGGATAGAACCCATAATGTATCGCCACTAGTAGATAATACTCAATAATCAAACATGAATATAAGAGTGAGGTAAGATAAGTTCAGTCCAAGCAATCAATTTAGGGTTTCCATTAAGAAATGTAATAATAAGATGAAGCAAAGAAATCATAGTTGCAAATTGAATAAGTATGAAAAAAAATTAAATAAAAGAGATTCAATTTGCATTCTCAATAGTCTATAAGATAATTTTAGTGAAATGGACCCAATTGGGTCAATTATATATAACCAAGTAACATAAAAAGTAATATGCCACAATCAAGCCTAGAGAGAGAGAAAATAGAATTGTTGTCTAGTGTGACTCATATAGAGAAGCAACATACCTCAAGAACGTGTATCCAAAGTCAAGGTCCAACCCTAGATCCAAGTATTGTATATCTTCTCCTAATATCATATTAGATGTACATCATTAATTAATAATTATGTTTCAAACCCTACGTGGACTAATTTTCAAATAACTTTCAAATAATCTATCCATGATTGTCTCTCCATGGAAATGAAACTTCTATTGTTGATTGGCAGTATTAAGTGATTGTTCTCTCTCAATATCTCTTCATATTGGTAGCAGAAAAATTGAAGGCTTCCCTTATTTCTCTATAAATAGAAGCCATATGACACTTTCAACCATACCATACTCTAACATCTTATATCATCCTTTGGGTGCACAAAGTAAGGAAAGGAGAGGAGTCATCATAAGGAAAGGAGAGGAGTCATCATCTTTCTTGTGAAGACTGTTGGAGTGTTGCTAGATTGTAGAATAGAGTTGGATATATTTGGAGTCTTTCTCTACTCATCTGATAACACGGTTTCTTCCCTTTCTATTTGTTCTTTTATGCTTGCTCTTACTATGTGAGAAAATATTTTGACCAGGTCATGGTGTGTAGCCCCATAGACCCTATCTTGTCTTAGTTAATTTTGAATCCAAGATCTTTGTTGCTAGATGTGCTTCTTTGATTGTATGCACTTGTTCTATGGTTTGATCAATTATTTATTGTCATTATAATCTTGGTGGAAGAGATCATGGATCCCAAGACCAAAATTGTTGAATGAATCCATAGAACTCCATATGAGATGTGGGATGGAGTTCTATGATTGATCTTTTTTTTTCTTGTCTATTATAATCTTAGGTTGATGAAATTCGAGATCCTAGGATTAGAACCCCATATGAAATGTTATAACTATGGATGAGATCCTGAATGGAGATTTACTAGATGATTGGACAATGATCCATAAACACCAAGATCCAAGGTTTGTGGGAAGTTTGATCATTGTGAGATTTGTGTTTCGGAAGGACACAAATCTGCTTGGTACCAATCTAATAACCTAATTTAAAGAGTTAAATTGATTAAAGAAACTACATAGGCTATGGAAGTGAACCCTGAACCTCCAGTAATCCTTTATTAATGGGATCAAATCCTAAATTTAATCAATTTTACTTCTATACTTGTTTATCCAATTTTAGTTATAATCTTCTAAACCAACCAGATTTAAATATTATTCTTAGTAATAGGTTCATAATAATTCTTAATCATGTTGTATCATGGGTTTTACCCTTGTACTACAACTAATTCATTTGCTTGTGGGCAACTTGATTTCCACCGTTAAGGTAAAACTCAAGGGATTTCTTCCTAATGATTTTTTTGTGTATTTAAACATCTCACATCAAAATTTATCTTTGCTGGAGACAATAGATTTCAAACCCCATTGCTTTGAATAACTAGGATTTCTTCTTTCTAGTTTGTTTTTATAACTTTAGTTTGGTTCTGTATTTTTTACTTTGTTTTATCATTTCTATAGTTTTTTTATAATCTTTAGTTTACTTCTGTAATTTCTTTAGATTTTTCTTTCTATCTTAGAATTTAGTTTCCATTCTGATTTAATCCTGATAGTAAAATTCTTTATTTTTAGGCAATCATATTAAATGGATGAGGTGAAAATTCAAAGCAGGGTGGATCATGTTGTTAAAGCAGAGATAGATAGATTTCTTAGAGAGACCACGACCACCTTAGTAGGAATTCTGGTGTATTTGGTGAAGCAACTACCTGGGGCTATAGTCAATAATATAACTCTGAGAGCACATGGATAACTACATGTGAAAGGAAGTTCATGAACCAAGTGACCATGGACAAAAGGGTTTATGCTTGACTGGCTCAAAGAATCTCCCAACTGTATAAAGCTCTACAAGCTAGATCTAGAGGTTTATAATGATCAACCAACTTTGATTGATCCTATTCCAAATAATGAACCACCATACTCCCGTTAAGAATCAATGGATTCTAAGAAATAGAGATTTTCTCATGAAGAGCCTTACACTCACCGTAGTCAATTTTTATTCCATAAACAACTAGTCTAGATGGGGATCTATCACCTCTAAAAAAAGTTCACATGCCCCCACTCTTCAACTATAATGATGATATTCATATTTTAAACCCTCTGGAACCCACATGTGACTTGGGTACATATTTTATGAAGAAACAAGGGCAACATGTCAATTCAATAATGAACCCCATTACCACCATTAATCATAATGTTGACTACATGATTCTTCAAGAGGATGTATGTTGTCACGGAACCGAAATCCCAGTCCCATGAACCAAACGTATACCAAAGGCGAAATGCGGAAGCGTAAAGCTTAGCACACATGAACAGATAACAAGATACAAGCACCAACATAAACTCAACAATCAACAAGATATATTAAGCAACATCATTATATTACACGATTTGAATTACATATTCAAGAGTCACTGTGTACAAGTCTGCTCATGTATACTATATCTGGATCTTACAACAAGTACACCTAGCATAGCTCACCAAGCCCATCAACCTTCTAGCCATCTCTGAACCTAAAAACAACATACGAGAAATGGGTCAACACACGAGGTGTTGAGTATGGGGCCAAAAGATACACATATATATAAACTTTGCATAATTTTGAAAAGATTTCAAGATTAAACAAACTAGAATAAACATGTTAATTGTTTAAAAAATGCGAAACCATATTTTATGTCATTTCACTCCATTATACCAACAATATCAAACATGTTTAAGGCCTTTGACCATCTTCCCGTCGGAAGGGTCCGTAAGGGTGCTCAAGCTTAGCTAACCCTTTTATACGAGAGGGACCTCAAGGTCGTAACCAAGAGCCCTTTATCAACAATATTATAATGGAGTTCCATATATATTGTGTTCAAGTTATAAAACAGACGAAGCAAACATCGATTATGACATAGCAATACTACATGGCAATATTTGAGAAAATAGACAAACAAGCATATAATATATGTCTTTTCAAGCAAGAAAGTGGTAGTCATATAACTAGATAAGGCCCATACCTGATTCAGAGATTCCACAACCTAACATATCCTTCGTCATCTAGCCACATAACAAACCTGATTATCAACAAGATTACATATATGCATTAGATTCTCATCATTAACCCTAATTAGATGCATTTTAGGGTTTTGGCCAAGATGGGTTCCAAGTTGCTTATTGGTTCATTAAATGATATTGTACTGATCTAGAGGTCATCAAGGGGGTGTGGTTCAATTGGCATGCCATTATGACGTTTCATGAAATTTCTATGATCATATCAAGGTTAGAATCAAAAGAGCAATGTACATCATTATAGTCCAAAGTAGGCACAAATGTACAATTGAGATAATTCATGAGAAAAAGGGAGAGCAGGACCTTCTTTATGAATACAAAGACATTAGAGTTTTTGATGATTTCGGATGCAAGAGTACATAAAAGATTCAAACTTTATCATGGATGTGCATGTAACATGGTCCAAGAAAGTTAAATTCGTATTTTAGCCAATCAGTAGAATTAGAATAGGAATCTTGGTCTGCAAATATTCCCATGTTGTAGATCTTTTTGAAAGGATAAATTTGACATATAATTTTGTATACTTTGGCCATAGGAGTTGAGAGTTATGCATTTTTTAAGATTAGCATTCAAAACTATAGAGGAAGAGGTGGTTACCCTTGATATCAAGTCAGGGTGCATCGGCCCCGTTGGTGGGCGATCGGGCGGCTAGGGAGCTTGCGTGGGAGGGTGTCCTGCGTCGGCTGACGTCATGACCACGCAGACACCTATTATTGGGAGTTGTGGTCAGGGAGACCCCACCATAAGGAAGAGAGGTGGGAGAGAGAGAAGCTACATTGCACACATTTAAGCCGTCTGCCCTGGATCTAATGGCGCGAGACACCAGCCTCCCAAGGCAGCAGCCCGCGCGCAGGCTGTTCCTAGCCACCGCGGCACTACGGCTGCTGCTCACCGGAATGACCAGGTAGATTGGTGAGGAGGTCACCAAATCACATGCCAAGAGGCCGCCTGACTCCATGTCCCTTCCACGGACTCTAATCCGCTCCCATATCCCGCCAAGGATGGCCGAGGTGGATCCGTTGAAGGTGCTTCATGGTGGCGGTGGCCATGGAGTTTCATGGAGATGGGAGCTGCGTAGCAGAACTCTAGGGCATGAAAAAGAGGGGTAAAAAGAGCGGGATGTATATATAATAGCTCTGGACTATGCAACTGATCAAGAGAGGGGTCGATAGAGTGCTATTTGTTGTTGCCATGGTGGGGGTATTTGGCGGCAGCGCCACCCCCGCCAACGTCAAAGCAGAGAAGTAGGAGGAGGGTTTTTAGCCACTGGATCAAGGAGATGGAAATCTAACGGTGGATACTAGAAGTTCTCTAGGGTTGTTCTCAAGTGAGGGTGGCGGATGGGTCGCGCCCCACCCAAATCGGCCCATTAAGGACTAAAACAAGCTAGATCAAAACAATTCAAGTGAAATTTGAGCTGACTTTGAAAAGCCATAACTTGGGCTACAAAAGTCCAATTGATGTGATTTTTATACCGCTAGAAATCTAATTAACCACTCTATCTCATGAAACTCATAATAGATCGATATGATCATTCTATTAAGGTTTAATATCAGATTCAATAAGGTGACATGATAAGAATTGGTATTTAGTTCAAATGTACAAATTGATGTTACATTTAGTAAAATTAAACATTGATGTGACTAGTTTGGAGTCTCGCAACCATAAAACCATGAAATTGACATTGAGTTGAATAAGAGTTCAAATGATGAGGGAGAAAGGGTACAAGATAGGATCGAGAAAAACTAGGTTGTCACATCCTTCCCTCCTTCAAAGAAATTTCATCCTCGAAATTCATCTAAGATCATAGTTAAGAGTCAAAGTCAAAACATATGGAATCTAGGTATCCAACCATAGTTGTCAAGTCATTCCCCACAATATGGTGTACACTTAGGTTACTGCCATCAAGGGTGGTACTCATATCGATGATATACACATTTACTTATTATCCCACCATATTATGACATCATCATGGCATTAGGGTTTCCCATCGCCTAGTATCCAAACATTAGGGTTTATGTTCATATCTTTATATAAGACCAAAGGGTATCATCAAAATCTGTGTTATCAATTCTCAAACGATTTTGTTCATGGTCATGGCTTCAAACAAGACTATCATCGAGTGTGTATCTCATCTTTACTCTAGATTTCATGCATGTTTTTCCTTTCCCCAAAATTCTACCAACTTTACCCAAACATGTTCATCATTTCTCATTTTTGGATCTGAAATAAGAAATTTATTCATCTTATTTATTAGAAACACATATCGAGTTGATTTGTTTTCATTTGGGTATGAGATTAGGCATGTTACCCCTGATTATTCAAGGTAAGATCTCTAAACATCATCGTATCAAGTTCATGCTTACAGAGCTACATATTTTATGTATAGTATGATTTTGTATTAGGTCTAGCTTACCAAAGTGACTATTGCACATTTATCAAAATTTTAACTCAAGTGAGATTCTTTCACGTATCGAGCATCATTCAAGGAACAACATTATCATCAATGTCAAGGTTTTAAAACTTTCTCACTTGTATCAGAAAGAGCTTCACAATCACTAGCCACTCAATCTAAGACATATATGTGTCCAACAAGACATTTTAACCACAAACTTCTACCTATAATAAAAATTACTACCCATCTTTTGAGAAACAAGGGTAACCGCTAGACTCCTTTACATACAATTACTAACCCGAGTATGAGGCTCATCACACATCATATACATCATCTTGGGTCTTGGGACATCGCCCTCACCTATATATATCAAGCATCAAATTTTCAATTGCCTCTTTCTCTAGGGTTAGATATTTAATAGGAAATCTAGGGTTAAACATTTCAAGGGAACCATCTACTAGGTCACTCAATTCATATACTTAGAAGTATTCTAGCTAGGGACTCATCATCAAGTATTTCATTATTCATAATATTCAACATTTCAAATATTCTGGAGTTTAGGTACTCTAACCTTTTCCCGATACGGGTCAACTCATATCAACATGTCACCCTATTCATATGTCCCATGCTAGAGGTCTTCCTTTGTAAAGAGATTGAGGCCCGTGTTGGTCTCGAACCATATATCATATCTTCACACATACAAGACTAGGTACAAGAAAGCATGTCCACCCACTAGCTATGTTTAGCACATCAACCAAGTGATATGTATCATAAAAGGTGCTAGGTTTAGCTAGGGTTGCATAGTCAAACTCATCTCATATCGTCAAACATACTTAACCTTCCTCAAACATCTTGGGTCTTATAAAACATCAACATCATCATCACTATCATTATCATCATCTTAGGTTTCTAGGTTATTCACTTGCCTAACCTATATCATGGCTCTAGACAACTATAGAGACTATCACTATCATCTAAACTCTCTTATCTAGACTTGATGTTACATCTCTTTCTCCTAGGTTGCATGGAAACTCACTGCCTTTCTGTGTGTGGTAACATTTTTCATATGTACATATAATAATACTTGAAATATGTTTTCTCCAACGTTTAAACAGGCGATGAAAACCACCATACTCCATCCGAATAAAACCAAAACCAAAACGAGTTACCACACTCATTAGGCAGTCTAGTATCATGACACCTAGAGAACTAGCAAGAACATGGTGCACACTTGTGTAGACATCCTAAGCACATGTCGTGAATCATGTCTAGGGAGGTAACTTACACAAGTCTACACCTAGTTCTAGAACATCTAGGTTCTAACCTAGAGGCTAAGTCAACCTAATCCACAAGGATATTTCATTAGGTTTCTAGGGTTGAGATGTAAGGTGAGTTTAGTTAGTGTTTCATGTGAGCAATGTTTGGAGTAGTTATTGTTCATGCTCTGATACCATCTGTCACGGAACTGAAATCCCAGTCCCATGAACCAAATGTATACCAAAGGCAAAATGCGAAAGCGTAAAGCTTAGCACACATGAACAGATAACAAGATACAAGCACCAACATAAACTCAACAATCAACAAGATATATTAAGCAACATCATTATATTACACGATTTGAATTACATATTCAAGAGTCACTATGTACAAGTCTGCTCATGTATACTATATCTGGATCTTACAACAAGTACACCTAGCATAGCTCACCAAGCCCATCAACCTTCTAGCCATCTCTGAACCTAAAAACAACATACGAGAAATGGGTCAACACACGAGGTGTTGAGTATGGGGCCAAAAGATACACATATATATAAGCTTTGCATAATTTTGAAAAGATTTCAAGATTAAACGAACAAGAATAAACATGTTAATTGTTTAACAAATGTGAAACCATATTTTATGTCATTTCACTCCATTATACCAACAATATCAAACATGTTTAAGGCCTTTGACCATCTTCCCGTCGGAAGGGTCCGTTAGGGTGCTCAAGCTTAGATAACCCTTTTATACGAGAGGGACCTCAAGGTCGTAACCAAGATCCCTTTATCAACAATATTATAATGGAATTCCATATATATATTGTGTTCAAGTTATAAAATAGACGAAGCAAACATCGAGTATGACATAGCAATACTACATGGCAATATTTGATAAAATAGACAAACAAGCATATAATATATGTCTTTTCAAGCAAGAAAGCGGTAGTCATATAACTAGATAAGGCCCATACCTAATTCAAAGATTCCACAACCTAACATATCCTTCGTCATCTAGCCACATAACAAACCTAATTATCAACAAGATTACATATATGCATTAGATTCTCATCATTAACCCTAATTAGATGCATTTTAGGGTTTTGGCCAAGATGGGTTCCAAGTTGCTTATTGGTTCATTATATGATATTGTGCTGATCTAGAGGTCATCAAGGGGGTGTGGTTCAATTGGCATGCCATTATGACATTTCATGAAATTTCTATGATCATATCAAGGTTAGAATCAAAAGAGCAATGTACATCATTATAGTCCAAAGTAGGCACAAATGTACAATTGAGATCATTCATGAGAAAAAGGGAGGGCAGGACCTTCTTTAGGAATACAAAGACATTAGAGTTTTTGATGATTTCGGATGCAAGAGTACATAAAAGATTTAAACTTTATCATGGATGTGCATGTAACATGGTCCAAGAAATTTAAATTCGTATTTTAGCCAATCAGTAGAATTAGAATAGGAATCTTGGTCAGAAAATATTCCCATGTTGTAAATCTTTTCGAAAGGATAAATTTGACATATAATTTTGTATACTTTGGCCATAGGAGTTGAGAGTTATGCATTTTTTAAGATTAGCATTCAAAACTATAGAGGAAGAGGTGGTTACCCTTGATATCAAGTCAGGGTGCATCGGCCCCGTTGGTGGGCGATCGGGCGGCCAGGGAGCTTGTGTGGGAGGGTGTCCTGCGTCGGTTGACCTCATGACCACGCAAACACCTGTTATTGGGAGTTGTGGTCAGGGAGACCCCACCATAAGGAAGAGAGGCGGGAGAGAGAGAAGTTGCATTGCGCGCATCTAAGCCATCCGCCCTGGATCTAATGGCACGAGACACCAGCCTCCCAAGGCAGCAGCCCGCGCGCAGGCTGTTCCTAGCCACCGCGGCGCTAAGGCTGTTGCTCACCGGAACGACCAGGTAGATTGGCGAGGAGGTCGCCAAATCACCTGCCAAGAGGCCGCCTGACTCCATGTCCCTTCCGCGGACTCTAATCCGCTCCCATATCCCGCCAAGGATGGTCGAGGTGGATCCGTTGAAGGTGCTTCATGGTGGCGGCGGCCATGGAGTTTCATGGAGATGGGAGCTGCGTAGCAGAACTCTAGGGCATGAAAAAGAGGGGGAAAAAGAGCGGGATGTATATATAATAGAGCTGGACTATGCAAATGATCAAGAGAGGGGTCGAGAGAGTGCTATTTGTTGTTGCCATGGTAGGGGTATTTGGCGGCAGCGCCACCCCCACCAGCGTCAAAGCAGAGAAGTAGGAGGAGGGTTTTTAGCCACTGGATCAAGGAGATGGAAATCTAACGGTGGATACTAGAAGCGCTCTAGGGTTGTTCTCAAGTGAGGGTGGTGGATGGGTCGTGCCCCACCCAAATTGGCCCATTAAGGCCTAAAACAAGCTAGATCAGAATAATTCAAGTGAAATTTGAGCTGACTTTGAAAAGCCATAACTTGGGCTACAAAAGTCCAATTGATGTGATTTTTATACCGCTAGAAATCTAATTAACCACTCTATCTCATGAAACTCATAATAGAGGAATATGATCATTCTATTAAGGTTTAATATCAGATTCAATAAGGTGACATGATAAGAATTGGTATTTAGTTCAAATGTACAAATTGATGTTATATTTAGTAAAATTAAACATTGATGTGACTAGTTTGGAGTCTCACAACCATCAAACCATGAAATTGACATTGAGTTGAATAAGCGGTCAAATTATGAGGGAGAAAGGGTACAAGATAGGATCGAGAAAAACTAGGTTGTCACATATGTTCACAAGACAATGTTTATGATGTTGATTTAGTTAAGATTATACATCTCATGTTGTCATCACTCCTCCTACATATAGACATATATGACAAGAAGAAACTAGCTCCAGATCCTCCACCTGATCATGTATAACCAGTGTTACATGTGATAGATTCTTCACCTACTATATTAGCCTTAGAAAAAGGTAGTCCATCACTAGTCTTATTGTATTGATCTCTTCCAAAGACCTCATATAGGCACCATTCCTATTATGTTTATTTTATTGAAAATCCACTTGTATATATTACACATCGTTGCTGACGGAGGAATATATATGGATCTTAGTGGTAGGACTGTGAGGCGAAAAACAATTTTACTTACAATTTTCCAAGAAAGCCCTTTGATTGCTAATACCACCTAATCACCGGTATTACGATGGCACTTCCCAACTTAAGGTCATAGCCATTGTCTATATTCCCTTGAAATGAATGTTCTTTGAGATACCAAGATCACCTAGTGCACCCTAAAAAATTTCTTCCATCCATCTTGGATTTAGAAATTGTTCAAGACGAGTAAAAGTTATAAGTTTGGGGTGGAGGTGGGTGGTATGCACCTATTTCACCCACTCAATCTTTCCTTATTTCAGAATTCTTAACATGTTATTTAGGTTGCATGTATTTTAGCTTTAAAATTTTCATTTTTCCCTTTTCTTACATATAGTTTGACCCATATCTAGTTGGCTCCTTGTTTCTTAGATGCATTATTTTAATCAATGAACCCCTTGAATGAAGTGAATTCTCTTATAACAATTTTATAAACTGCCATTGCTAGAACTCATCATGTCACCTAGACCTTAAGTAACACTACTCTTTGGAAAAGATGCAAGCCATAAGGATTAATAGGAATCAAATGCAATGTGTCTTTACTTGATTTAATAGCTTGTAAAATATCTTGATTGATGCATAGTGTAGAAAGAATTGAACTGATGTTATGATGTCCCAACGTGCTAAATTAAAAATACGAGATGTACAAGTTCAACCTCTTCCATATTTCTTCCATCGCCTCTTACCCCCCTCCCATTTTTCCCAAAAAAATAAAAGGCCAAATATAGTGTCAAACTCCAAGTTTGGGGTGGCACACCTTTCCCCCTCTACCGCTTCTTCCATACCCCTCCTATGTAATAGGAGCATACCTCCAATAAAGAAAGATGCCAATATGCACACAAAAGATGCAATCAATGTAACTAAAACACAATAAAATAATTTCAAGTCGAATAGAGTAGAGATCGCCTTCTTCTATACCTCCATTCACTCTATTTTTATACCTAGGGAATATACATACCACCAATCCACTCAATCAATAAAATGTATTTGTATATAACTCATAAGAATATGTAGGAGTAGCAAGAGCAGAAGGGATCTGACATCTGTTAATTTGCAAGTATTGACATTAAAACAAGTCATGAAACAATTTTCGATAACAAATATGGAAAATTGTGTTTTGTGATTTCAAGAAATCACATTTTCTTGACCATGAAAGGTGGTAAGGGTGCAAGTGGTGCTATGCAAGATAGGAGGACAATTTTTTAGTATTATTTGGTGATTGTTTGTAATTCTATGTTGTTTGAGGATGAGCAATGTTTAAGTTTCAGGTAATTTGATGATGCGTACTCATTCACTTCTATTGCATATTTCACATAATTTCTTATCAACATTTTGTTGTTATTTCCTAGTTCTAGGATTTAATTGCTTTAGTTTTGAATTTCTCTCCTAAATTATAGTTTTCATTATATCTTTCATTTATTGTGGGAAAATAGCTCAGTTGTATCCATTCACTTCAAATATCAGGACCCCCCCCCCCCAAAAAAAAATACTTCTATAATGAAAATTGGGTCAATTCACTTTCCACTCAGTCGACTCATCTGTAAATATTCCAGAAGTGCTTGATATATCTAGCACCAAAATGGACATATCTTTTGCATCCAAACTTTATATTTAATATTGAAATATTTTGGATTTTCAATCGATCGAGTGGATTTTCTCATCAGTCAATGACCTATAGATCTTCTAGTAGTGCTTGAGATATATATCCCACACCAAAACGGTAGTATCTTTGTATAGGAATTTGGAATTTAATGTTTAAATACACTTTAGAAAGAAATCTCATTATTCATAGGAATAATATACTTTTGTACTACTTTGAAACTTGTGATAAGTTAAAAATTTTCTCTAAATTCTTGAAATGAAAATCTGTAGCTAAGAGAGTCATAGAAGTTAATGAGTGGTCAAAACAATTAAAAGAAGGCAATACCATAATATTCTTCATTGCCTAGTGGGGCAAACAATTAAAATTGTCAAAGTTTACTCCCTTGACTGAGCACAAAGGCAAGTAACCATTGGGTTTTCTTATGTTAAAAGAGTTGAGCAAGCAATTAAAAGACAAGTTGGACAATAAACGCAACAAGGAATGACCATACTCTTTTTTATGTAGGAGGCATGTGTGTACTTAAAGTCATTGACTGACCATAATTGAAGGGTGTCTCATCACTATTTTTTCATATGCTCATGAGATAAAATAAAAAAATATGTCATTAATTGCAGCCATGAATTGTGATAATCAGATCAACAACAATGTTTCTTCTCTCTCTATAATTATCTATGTGGTCAAACTCTCAAATATTATCTCAATGATTGACTCTCCATGGAAATAAAATGACTGTTATTGATTGACATTATTAAGTGGTTGTTCTCTCTTAATATATCTCTACATTGATAGTCGAGAAATTGAAGGCTCCCCATCTTTCTCAATAAGTAGAATCCAACTGCCACTTCCAACCGGACTATACCCTATCATCTAAGATCCTCATTTTGGTTCACGGAGCAAGCAAAGGAGAGGACATGTCATCTTCCTCATGGAGACTACCAGAATGTTGCTAGATTGTAGAATAGAGTTG
Organism: Alisma plantago-aquatica; assembly: GCA_963693085.1. Classification (NCBI taxonomy): domain Eukaryota; kingdom Viridiplantae; phylum Streptophyta; class Magnoliopsida; order Alismatales; family Alismataceae; genus Alisma; species Alisma plantago-aquatica. Next base: position 488,384,200 of record OY856415.1, read on the forward strand.
GATATTTCGAACTCTTTTCCAACGCCCCTGCCAACATGACTTCTTTTTTGTCTATCTATTCTTTTATATTTTCTCTGACTTTGAGTACTTTTTTACTGGGGCGTGGGGTGTAGCCCCATGGCCCGTCTATTCTATTAGTTAATTTTGACTCCAAGAAATTTGTTGCCATATGTGCTTTTTCCATTTTATGTACTTGTTCTATGGCTAGATCAATTATATTCATGTCATTATAATCTTGAGGGAAGAGATCATGGATCTCAAGGCTACAATAACTAAATGAACCCATAAAACTATGAATGAAATCTCATATGAATTTCAATGATTAATCTATCATTTTTTTGTCTATTATAATCCTATTTGATGAGGTGCTCGATCCTACAATTAGAACCCCGAATGGTACACGTAAAACTCTGAATGAGATTTTGAATTGAGTTTTACTAGGTGATTGGACAAAGATCCATTAATATTGAGATCCCAGGTTTGTGAAAAGTTGCATCCCTGGGAAATTTGTGTTCTATAAGGATGCAAATCAGTTTGGTCCTAATCTAACAACTTAATCTAAGATCAATTAAAACAACAATGTAGGATATGGTGGCAAACACCAGACCCACAATAATCATTTATTAATTGAATCAATCCATATTTAATTAGTTTTACTTCTTCCATATTTGTTCCAAGTTTTAGTTATAATCTTTCTCAATCAATTGAATTTAAATATTGTTCTTAGTAATAGATTTGAAATAATTCTTAATCATATCATGTCATTGATTCGATCATTTTTTGTACTATAATTAACCAGTTCGCTTGGCGTGAGTTGATTGACACCTTTAAGGTTAAACTCTAGAGATTTCTTCCTAGTGAATTTATTGTTGAAGAACACCTCACATCAAGTAGCAAGGATGAATGATAATAGAAAAATCAATTTAGAAACTCAAACCAGAATGGCTGTGAAGTAGGATTTTACTTAGAGAGGTCAACACTTCTATTACAACCTCAATTTTACATGTTTTTTCATAATTGAAATGTAATAATTTTATGAATATGGACTTGAATTGAGAAGGTTGTATGCTTTGGTTCAAAGAATGGGTTTCTTTACAAATATCCCCTTTGATATGAATTTCATGATTTCTATTGTTCTGTTAATCCAATAATGGATATAAAAGAGAGGAAAAGAAGATAAGTCCAAACAATAGAGAAAGATAAAAGATAATAGATATTGAGCAATGTATTTATGAGAAATTTATAGAAATCTCTAGAAAGTGGCATTGATGGACACAATTGATTAGATTTCGTTTACATGTGATTACTAATGGAAAGACTAATCAAAATAAAGAATACAGGAAAAGAAGAAAGAGAATATATATATATATTTTAATGCATAATATATTCCTTATAAGTCATTGACTTGCAAATGAAAAAAGGGGTTATTCCTTTTGAGTTTCAGCTTCAAACTTGGAATGAAAGTAGATTAAGTCATAATAGACTTTCCCCTAAAATTTTATTGAAAAGGGATAAACGAGGAGAGAGATATTTTTTTTGCTGAACGAGGAGAGAGATATTGATTTTAAGAGTTTGCATAAAGTGAAAGAATAATCATCGATTCCATTTAAATGTCATGATTTTATTTCCTATAAGAGATGTCTTTAAAATATGTGTGTGACACCACAGCCGTTGGATTCTAATCCAACGGTGGCTGTGTTGTCACCTACCTCGAGCCTAAATAAGAAAGTAGGGGCAGTAGTTGCGAACAAATAACTCGATTTTCTCTCTCATCTAATGCATGAGCAAACATGGAAACTAGCCCATCGACTTCGGGAGCAAGAAATGCACCCACCTACCCTAGGTTTTACCTAGTTTGGGGATCTCCAAAAGATTTTCCCAATTCATGAGTCCCTAGCCGGTTACCTTTTGACCCCATGGTTATATAAGTGGATGTGCATCCAATGAAAGGGCACTACAATCATTGTGAGACTTCGCCGAACTAACAGGAACAACCCCGTGATCCAATTTCACCTTTGCATCTCTGTTTTCTCCCCTTTCTTCTTCTCTATTCCTTCGGCGAACTTCCCCCTCTCCTTCTCTGTTGGCACCGCCTCCCAAGAAATTGGGGATGTTGGTGAGTTCGGCGGGGAGCAGCGGTGGATTCTGCTCCAAAACTTAGCCCTCCCACACTCTGTTGCTCCAAGTCAACCTCTGGGTTGACTGCAACCTAGAGCTAGGGAACGTAGGCTCGAAAATGATAGGGGGGCGTGAGGTTGAAGATGGGAAAGGAAGAAATGACCTCCCTACCCCCGGGCACGTGTGGCTCCGGATCAAGAACTCAGGGGCAAGGTGTAAAATGGACCCGGTCCAGCGTGTGCTCGCGTGGAGTGAACTTCTAGGTGGCAAAATCTAATTCACAGAGCCCAGCCCGTGTGGAAAAGGAAAAGACTCATTTTTGTTTACATGGCAACCTTCCATTGGCCAAAGGTAATTTATCTTGTGAAATTCGTAATTAATTACTGGTAGATCAGATTAAAGCAAATTATATATGAATCTTTCTCAGAAAAATACAAGGAATTCAATAAAAATACTGACAGAGCCTAGTTTTGCTTCTAGTTCGAAAAGCATCTAAAGTTGGTATCTTTAAATGATCTAACTAGATCAAAACCCTAGCTTTTGAATATTAATGTTTTTGATAGAGTTAGTTGATACTAGTAATCAAAGTCTAACTTAATTGCATAAATATGATGAAAGAGATCTAATTAGAGATATATGTACATAACTTGTGTATTTAGGGTTTCATGATTTTAATAGTGTATTAAAAGGGTTAAAAACCCTAATTCAGGTAGTTATGAGATTTAATGAATCTAAATATGAGAATCAATCTAGAAGGCATGAAAATAGTGTTATTAGACTAATTGTGGATAAATACCCTTAATTTGGTAATCAGGGTTTCCTAGTGTATAAAAGTGGAATTAATGATAAATTAGGGTTTGTTAACCTAGAAGATGTGAAATATAGTAATTAGGATTCCTTTGAGAATCGAACTATAATTCTTTGTTGAGTTGTCAATTCAAAGGAACCTGAACATGATAATTGGCCTTAATGATCTTGACATGACCTAAAAGGATAAACATGGAGGTTTTAGTGTAAAAAAAAGATATATTTGACCTAATTGGAATTCAATCATGCATATGATGTTGAAATTAGGGTTTGTGGGTCAAAAGAGCATTAAAAGTCATAAATGCATTATGGAGGCTAAAACCCTATTAAAATCCTAAAGTTGGCCTAGAAATCCTAAGGTGGAATCCAAGTCAATCTTGAAAATGTTTGGGATAAAATAATGACACATGGGTGTTATGCATTAATTTTAGGATATTGTTGATTGCTTGATTAATTGTTATTGATTATTCTTGCTTGGACCTCAAGTTACTCTGGATCATGTATGTGGTTACGCTTATGATTAAATCGCTTTAGTTTCCCGGTGATTCCCGAAGTTTTATTGATTGCTTGGAATAAATGCTTGATTGTCTTTTATTTCTTGGAATTATAAAGTGACTATGACTATCACCATAATTATATGTGCATAACTAGCTCAGATCCTGGTCCTCCTCTATAACTCTGATGTTGATGAGATGGATGACCTAGTACATGGTCTACCCGCGAGATAGGATCATCAGGTTATCATGAGTCGATGTGTTGGTCTACCCTCGAGTAGGACCATACGAATCCACGACCCTATGTATTGATCTATCTGTAAGGTAGGATCATGGGGGTTAGTTGAGATCTACCATATGAGAGGTAGTATCGATGTCCACTACAGGGACAACACAGAGGCTAGGGTATGTAAGGATTGAGTAGTCTTGTTTAAAATGTAAAGTTTTCTTATTTAACCATAATTGCTTGCAATATGTTGTTACAATTAAATGCAAGATTATTGTTTCCCCCACATACCAGTATAATTCATTATACTAACCACCATTTTGTTTATCGGTGTTTTAAGTTATCAATAAAATGGATATTCCTTTAAAGTGACATTGATGGAATAAAGCTTAATAAAGAATTAGAGGATTGTAGTTAGATAAATTATTTCTTGGGTAAAGATTTCCACTTCCTATATTTTGCAAGGTATGAATAGAAAAAAAAAATTCCATTTAAAGTTTAGTTATAGTAGAATTTATTAATTATTGTTGATTATTTGTAAAACCACTGATCCTATTTTGGGATAACGCCTCTGACCTCTTGGTCTCCCTTAACTATGGGTTACCAGGAGGTGGGGTTGTTACATTTGATATCAGAACAGTGGTTTTCCATTTTATCTTCCATAATTATTAAATTCTACAAATTCTTTAGAGTCCATGGGAGTTATTAGAGGATTTTTTGATGATGGAGGTGTCTAGAAAAGGATCACGGTCTGGGGGATGGCAAGATTTTCCTCCGCCCCGCTATTCAGTCTATAATGACTCCCAGATCTGTGTGACTGCCTGGCCAAAATCAAAGGATTTGACTCAGAATAAGATACCTCTAGGTCTTCTCTCATCTATCTTCGTCCCTTATCGACCCCGTTCATCGTATAACATTATGAGATTGGGGTTTTTTTCTCTCTCCACCACCCTCCTAAGTTTTGTGATTAAGAATGATAAGGATTAAGGAATCCTCCACCAAATAAAAAAAATATGTAAGAAAGATGTCATGGACATACGTTTGATAATTAGAAACTCAGAATGAGTTTAGTTACATGCATAGGTTGCATGGCCGTGTTGCTATGCTCTTGGTTACCCCTCAGGAGAACACTAAGGTTAAACCATCTTGTAGGAATAGGATTAGAGGGTTAGACTTGGAGGAAGAAGCCTCCATGAAGAGGAAAGACCTGGTGCTTTCTCTAAGGATGGTGCTAACCCAAACCCTAGACGGTGGATAGAGAAAGAGAAGACACAATGAGTTGGATATCCTAGTTGACCATGCATGCATGTATGTGGGATAGCTATGCATGTTGTATAGAGGTTTTGAGTATCCATAAGAAGCATGAACTATGTGTAGTTGGTTAACCCTAGTCCCTTGTGGCAACCCAACCTTGGAGGGGTCGTGCCTGTTAGGGTGAGGGATAATTCCCTCATTGAGAAGGTTAGTGGTAACCGTATAAGAACCCTAAATTCTATAGATGAGTAGAAGAGGAGGCGTGCACCTACATAGAAGAGAACAGGAACAAGGCTGACAATAGGTTTTAGACCTAGACCCGAAGGGTTATGCCTGATGTTAATGAGATGAGCATGCATAGCATTGGATAATCTTGGTCATACATAGGTTTTAGATCACACCTTTCACCCAGGTAAGTGTAGACATGTAACCTTAAGAGCTTGAACCATCTCCAGAGAGAGAACCTCCAGTGGTAGGACCTGTTGTAGGGTTAGAGAAAGGACAAAACCCGATGAAGGAGATTGGAGACCTTGATTCTGAGGCATAAGGAACCATGTTGGATATGATATGCCCTGGTTTAAACAACCCAGAATGGATAGTTGTGGTAGCCTCATGCATGATCCTTGGAGGCTTGTTGTACCTTGGATGCCTTTAGAGGAACCAAACCCTAGAAGGAGAAAGAGGGGAGGAGTGCCTACCTTTTAAGAGTGTAAAGAAGAGTTCCTTAGACCCTGAAAAGGTATGATAACAAGTTGTGAGACATCATACCCAGTTGACTCTAAAGGGTGTTCACGTGGGAGAGTATTATGAAGTCTAGGCTATACCTGGCATAGGACTGGTTCTTGTTGGAACATCTGAGCATGCAGCTAGATGCTGATGCATAAGAGGTGAACCTCGGTTCATGGACCAAAGAGGGGAAGTAGTGATACCTGGTGCACCTGATGCTCACAAAGATGTTCAAGTTATTAAAGATTCAGGTATGGTGCCCCTCATGTGTTACAACAAAGGAAAACCACTCAAACTGAGATATATGTTGATGGACCACTCGTACAAGATGGTAACGTATGTATATATATGATATTGGTCCAACCTTGAGGAGTGATGAATACATATAACATACCAAGGAACTTAGAACGGATGAGTCTGTTGTCTTTTGCTAGATACGTGCATAAGCATCAGGTTAGGAGCTAAGCATATACATGATGAGGTAAACCCTGAAGGTGAGGACATTAGTGACCCTTTATTACTATCAAGAGATAGTTTTCTCCCGTCCTGGGAAGGGACCTTTCATGTAGGATGAGTACCACCTTTTGGTTTAGGTTCGTGGTAACCTAAAGAGGTCTCTTGTAAGAGTTTGACGAACTAAGTGGAGAGCACATAGAATGATCATGAATCCTTAGACCCATGTGTAACCATCTCTAAGGGGCAGGAAGATATGTTGCCATGGAGGTAACCTGTATGGAGCCAGACCGAGATGGATAGGTCTCCATAATTCCTTTGGGGGATGCAAAGTTAGCCCTACATGCCCAGAGAGAGGATGGAGATCCAGATGAGAATTCAATGATGAGTTGTGCTTGAGTATCAACCCAGAAAGCATGAACTACCGTAGAATCCTAAGTCAACACTAAGGTTAAGTAGGGATAAGACTGATGGGAGTAGGAGTTGTCTATTCCCTGAATGCACAAGACCATAGGGTCAGGAGATAACAACTACCTTTTCCCAAGTCCCATGGGTTATGAGGTTGGCCACCTTCATGAATTCATGAGGCCTAAAGGGTAAAAGTGAGAGGCACTCCTTAGATGCATAAGGGTCAAATCACCCCAAAAGTACTGGCACCCTAGAGACCTTGAGGTAATGACTAAGGATTGTACATAAGAGTGGTGTAAAGAGTGTTAGGGAACAACCTTTCCATGTATGTAAACATAGATTGGAGATGTTTATTATGTAGAGACAGGATGTATGTTCCAACTTAGTTTGGAAGGTATAATGGTGTGGTGTGATGCACCATCTCTACTCTTAGAATGGGATGAACTCTATATTTGGACTACAGCCAAATGCTTATTTCATCTTGTTATGGGTGTGAGAGACAAGACAGAATGCATGCCATATACTAAAGATAGAGGTAATATAAGTTGAAACCCTTCTATGATGATTGAGGATAGAGGAAGTACCACACCTTATGAGAGTGCGTTGGAAAGATGGTTTGAAAACATAAAGAGAACAAAGTGATATGAAGCACATACCTTCCTGGAAGTAGTTGGAATCTATGATTCATAAGTTTGGGATGGATAATCAAGATGATGAGCTCAATGTTTTCTTGACTCAGTTAGACCTAAACCCAAGATAAGGATGATGAGTGAAGTATATGAGGGTTTATGTCTTCACCATCACCTAGCATGTAAGGATGCTTAGGTGGTAACGAGATGTTCAAAGTAGAATATGACTCAAGTATACACCAGTCTTGCTTAGCCAATAGAGAGACTGGAAAAGGTTGTTAGGTGAACCTTACGATCATTAGAAGATGAGATCTATGTGGCTAACACTCAGATATAACTTGACATGTTGGTCAAATTAGTGGTCACTTAGTTAGCCAGCCATAGCTTGATGAGATAAAAGGGTAGTTGCGAGAACCTCAAACACACTTCTCAGGAAAATAATGTGGTGAAATCTACTAGTAAAGTCTGTTAGGGTTTCTGAGGAGTCACCCTTGAAGAATCATGACATGCATGAGATCATGATTTTAGGTTCACCGTACACCGCAATACTACTAAGATGATAAAAGGTTAACAATAGTACTTTGAGTACCTATGAGGAAGGAGTATATAGAGTTGCATGTGGCTTGTCGCCATGCATACCAGGAGGTGAAGGCCAGACACCAGTAACCCAATGAGCTGCTACATATAATGAAAAGTCCCTGAGAGAGAATGGGTTATGGTGAATTGACTTACCAAGTTGACCTAATCCCTTGCTTAAGAGAGGGCATTGTCAGTGTGACAGACCCAGTTGAACTATATATGAAAGTGAGGTAGTTCAACTACACCGTGACCTAGTTTGATATCTTGAGCATGATCTCAAGTTCGCTTCCATGTAGTGGAATTAGGTGTAAGATGAACTCGATGCTAGTTTGGAGATGAGTATAGCATATCACCCCTTACTGGTGGATAGTCAAGAGAGTATGAGCCAGACTCTAGAAGGTCTGATGAGAGCATGTGTGCTCGTTCAGGGTGATACATGGGAGCAGTTCCTGTCCCTAGCAACGTTTGGTTGTTATGATAGCCACCATAGCCAATATCGGGAGGTATGAAGCTTTGTAAGGGAGAATGTGTCAGTCACCACTTCACTTGGATGATGTTGGTGAGAGGACCTTGTAAAGGACAAAGAGAGACCACAATGTATGCAGATAAAGATGCTTTGAAAAGCCCAGGATCGCCTGGAGTTGTGAGCCGATGCAAAGCGGACTGACATGCAGTTCACTGTGGGGAAACATGTGTTATGAAAAACCGACCCCTCTAAGCTATAGCTATGGAAGTTGAGTCCCCGATACTTGGGTCCATTTGAGATGAATTGGTGGAGTTAATTATGTTTGACCTTACCCCTCAGGTTAATATGATGTGTGATGAGTTCCATGTGTCCAATCTAGAGCACTACGTGAGGTACCAAGCCATGTGCTGAGCAATGAACCTAGTGAGCTCCTGAGGGAGGCTGAAATGTCCTGAGTCACCTGTGAGGATTCTAGATACCAAGGTGAAAGAACTCAGAGGTAAGAATATGAGATGATAAAGGTTCTTTGGAAGCACCATGGGAAGGATAAAGCCACATGGGGGCCAACGATGGACATGGAAAAGTCTTATCTTGAATTGTTTGTATGTTTGGTGGAATTTTGAGGGAAAAATTCTTATAAGAGGGGAAGGATGTTACAACCTTAATTTTACATGTGTTTTCATAATTAAAATGCAATAATTTTATGAATATGGACTTGAATTAAGAAGGTTGTATGCTTTGCTTCAAACAATGGGTTTCTTTGCAAATCTCTCCTTTGATATGAAATTTATGATTTCTATTATTTTGTTAATCCAATAGTGGATATAAAAGAGAGGAAAAGAAGAAAAGTACAAACAATAGAGAAAGATAAAATATAATAGATATTGAGTAATGTATTTATGAGAAGTGTATAGAAATCTCTAGAAAGTAGCATTAATGGCCACAATTGATTAGATTTCATTTACATGTGATTACTAATGGAAAGAGTAATCAAAATAAAGAATAAACGAAAAGAGGAAAGAGAAAATATATGTTTTAATGCATAATATATGCCTTATAATTCATTGACTTGCAAATGAAGAAAATGGGTTATTCCTTTTGATTTTCAGCTTCAAACTTGGAATGTAAGTAGATTAAGTCATAATAGACTTTCCCCTAAAATTTAATTGAAAAAGGATAAATGAGGAGAGAGTTATTGATTTTATGAGTTTGCATAAAGTGAAAGGATAATCATCGATTCCATTTAAATGTCATGATTTTATTTCCTAAAAGAGATGTCTTTAAAATATGCATGTGACACCACATTTGTTGGATTCTAACACAAAATAGGGTTCCCATACATCAAATGTAGCACATCAAAAACAAAAGACAAACAAATGCTCATTTTACTACACTAAATACTTCTTGTCTATTTGTCAAGTTGGCATGCCTCATTGAAAAACAAAAATAGAGTGAGAAGAAAGTATAGAATGGAGGAACCTTTATTTGATATGTTTAAAACAAATACAAAGCTCTCTCTTTTATAGGATAAGAGAATAAGTAAGAAACAAAACTAGGCAATATGGGATAAAAGAAAAGTTAAAGACTATACAAGTCTGAAGCACATAACATAACACACAACATAGCATAATGCTTACTAAAGAAACAATAACAAAAATAAGGAATATATATCAATACTCTCCCTCAAGCTGGAGCATATATATCAATCATGTACAACTTGTTCACCATGGTAGTAAATCTGGCCAAGCCTTGTGAAGATATCTGCTACTTGATCAGAAGTATGAGTATATAGAGTACAGATGGTGCCAGATAAGACAAATTCTCAAACAAAATGGCAATCCACCTCAATATGCTTGGTGTCCTCATGAAACGTTGGATTGTTGGCAATGAATATAACAACATTATTGTCACAATACATAGGAATAGTATCAGGATCAGAAATGTCAAACTCCTTCAGAAGACCATAGACCCACAACAATTCACAAGTAGTATGAGGCATAGCTTCATACTCAGCTTCAATACTAGAATGAGAAACCACAATCTGTTTCTTGCTACACCAGGTAACAATATTACCTCCCACAAAGGTACGATGACCTGATGTAGATTTACGATCTATCTTGCTACATGCATGATCAAAATTAGAATATCCTGTGATTTTACAATGCCCATGTCTTTTGTAGAATAAGCCTTTTCCTAGAGAATTTTTCAGATATTTCAAAATATGACACACATCATCCCAGTGGCATTGTCTGGGTTCATCCAAATATCTACTCACTAATCCAACTGCAGAAGATATATCAGCCCTAGTAACAGTCAGATATATAAGTTTACCAACTAACCTACAATATTGTTGGTTATCTGGGTATGGAGGGGAAGAGTCATCATCCTAGTTGGTATTAGGATCTAAGGGATTATTGGTAGGTTTTTCTCCAAGCATGTCTGTTTTCGCCAAAAGATCAAGAACATATTTCCTCTATGATAAACAAACACCTGGATGGAAAACTTCAATACCCAAAAAATATCTCAATTTTCCCAGGTCTTTAGTGATAGTGTTTTTCTAGGTATTCTTAAGTATCTTTGATGCTTGCTTGATCACTCCCAGATAAGATGATATCATCAACATAGACAATCAGAATCATTAGACCAGAGGAAGTTTTCTTAATAAAAATTTAGTGATCAGAATGAGAGCAGTGAAAGCTAAATTTATGAAATATATGATTCAATTTGCCAGACCAGGCACATGGACTCTGTTTCAATCATATATAGCTTTGTGTAACATGCATACTTTTGAACACTCCCCCTGAGCAACAAACCCAAGTGGTTTCTCCATATTTACCTCCTCGTGCAGGTCACCATATAAGAAGGCATTTTTGACATCCAATTGAAATAGGGGCCAATCACAGTTAACGACCACAAAGATAAGGACACACAAAATGTAGACGTGAAACACGAGAGAAAGTCTCAAAATAATCAACGTCATATGTTTGGGTATAGCCTTTGGAGATAAGATGAGCCTTTAATTTTTCATTTTTGCCACCCAGATGATACTTAATTGTAAAGATCTAGTGGCATCCTACAGGATTGCAATCAACACGAGCATCAACCAAGACCCATGCATGCCCGATTAGTAAGGGCCTAAATTTCAGTTTCCATATCCTAGCGCCATGATAGATGTTGTCAAGCTTGAGAAACATTCTTAGGAATAGAGACAACTGATAAAACAGAAACAAAATTAGTAAATCTAGTGCCCAAATTTACAGTAGAACAAAAATTTCCAATAGGATGCAAAGTGCAAGACCTGGTCCCTTTACGTAGACTAGTCAGAATTTCTAAATCAGAAAATACCTAAGGTTGAGGGGGGATCTACCGACGATGGTTGTGTTGTCACCTACCTCAAGCCCAAACAGGAAAGTAGGGGCAGTAGTTGTGAACAAATAACTCGATTTTCTCTCTCATCTAATGCATGAGCGAACATGGAAACCAACCCATCAATTTCGGGAGAAAGAAACACACCCAACTACCCTAGGTTTTACCTAGTTTGGGGATCTCCAAATGATTTGCCCAATTCACAGGTCCCTAGCCGGTTGCCTTTTGACCCCATGGCTATATAAGTGGATGTGCATCCAATGCAAGGGAACTACAATCATTGTGAGACTTCGCCGAACTAACATGCACAACCGTGGGATCCATTTTCACCTTTAGATCTCTGTTTTATCCCCTTTCTTCTTCTCTATTCCGCCAGAGAACTTCCCTGTAACATCCCTGACCTGGGTTATGCTTTAACCCTAGGTGTTTTGATTAAGAAAGTTGATTATATGCGTGTACTTATCTTGTGAAAGGTAATTAAGTCTCTTGAGGAACTTATATTTCAATTTCAGTCCTTTTTGAATAATGTTGAAGCAATGTTTGCTTATTTTGGACTAAAGTGCAAATTACCCAAGTTGAGGGGTTAACTTGCAAATTGCACATGATAAGATGTTACTATGATGTTGTGAAATCATAAGAATGAATATAATGTAGTGGTATGGTTTTCCCAAGCCTGGACACCAAGATAGAGCTTGTTGGACAATGTTGTGCATTAAAACCTAGTTTTGGAGTAAAGTGCAATTTACCCAAAATGTAGGATTAAATATGCAAATTACTACTTCAATATGGTCCTTAATGTTTCTTGGCATCATGTAGAGCAAATAAAATGAGAGGGACTCCTCATTTGAATTAAGTTGTAGGAGAGAGAATCTTGACATTAAAATAATCAAGAATAATGCCTAATTGAAACCCTAATTCGATTCAGGGCAAAAATGAATAAAAATAATTGAAGGGCTTTCAACCTAAATGTTTTGGGTTGATTTTGAATAAGGATGGACGTTTCTTTAACAAGATAAGGAACGAAAATATCTTAAGTAGGTGAAATTCCACTCACCTTTTTATAAAGAAAAGTAATATCCACTCACATGTGGGATATTATATAATAAGCATTAAGGTGCTTAATTTGCTTTTATTTAAATTGAGGATAATGAAGGAGAATTAAAGGCAAAGGGATATGCCTCGTATCCATGGAGCGGAGGGGGAAGAGGTGGCCATAATTTTTGGATTAATTGGATTTTTATAAGGCATATTCTCTCTCATCAATTTCTTTATAAAAGTGCCATTTCCAAGCCCAAACCAAGGCCTTTTTCGGATTTTCTTCTTCCCCTTGCTTGCAAAACTGACCAAGAAGCTAGGGAGGAGCAGGGAAAACGTCCCCAACCTGTGGGTAAGCCCTTGACCTTCGTTCTCCATGATTTCATGGTGGAAATCAAAAATAAATTATGGATTCCTTCTTATTTCGATCTCCTCTTCAACCCTAGCCAACTTTTGCAATCAAAAGCTTGAGGACGAGCCTAGGGGGAGTTGCAAGAGCTTCATCCACCATTAATGGCATGATCTTGGAGCTTTGGAGCTCAATTGGAGGCGGGTTTTATAACTCAAACCCTTAAACATTGCTATTGCATCAATTCTCTATGCTTTGTTGATTGATTTCTTCAATTTGATACACTCTTGTTTCTTTGCTGCAATTTCCATCAAGAACGGTTGCTGTTCTTGGTTGTTCGAAGGAAGGGGATGATGACATCATCATAGATGCTTATCCAAAGAAAATTACCAAGCAAAACCGTTTTGATAGCTACTCCAAATCATTTTAATTTGATTGGCGATGCGGTTTCAGCAAACCGTTTAAGGGCAAACGGTTTGAAACCGTTTGGGAGAAAACGGTTTCAAGACCGTTTGAGATGGTTGACAAAACGTTGAACGTTTGGGAATTTTGTTCCTAATTATGTAGGCTGATAACCCTCCAAATTTGAGGGATTAACTTCAAAGGAATCAAGAGTTGAAGGCCAATCAATTAGGCAATCAGATTGAATTATGTGCTGATTTTCAACCTGATTAACTTGACCTGGTTGAGAAAACGGTTTCAAGACCGTTTTATATGGTTGACCAAGCATTTACCGTATGTGATTCCTGTTCATAATTATGTTTATTAATAACCCTCCAAATTTGAGGGATTAACTCCAAAGGAATCGAGAGTTGAAGGCCAATCAATTAGGCAATCAGATTGAATTATGTGCTGATTTTCAACCTGATTAACTTGACCTGGTTGAGAAAATGGTTTCAAGACCGTTTGAGATGGTTAACCAAGCGTTTACCGTATGGGATTCCTGTTCATAATTATGTTTATTAATAACCCTCCAAATTTTAGGGATTAACTCCAAAGGAATCGTGAGTTGAAGCCTAATCAATTAGGGAAACCTAATTGGATTAAGTGCTGATTTTCAATCTGATTTAATTGAACTTTTTGGGCAAACGGTCTCAAGACCATATAAGATGATTGACTAAGCGTTTACCGTATGAGATTACTGTTCCTAATGATGTTTGTTAATGACTCACCAAATTTTATGGATTAATTCCAAACGAGTCATGAGTTGAAGGGTAATCAGTTGGGAAAACCCTAATTGAAATCAGTGCTGAAATTCCAATGAGTTAATTAGAGATTTTGGGTTGATTAGTCAAAACGGTTTCAAGACCGTTTGGGGATCACCCCAAGACCGTTTGGAGGTCTGGGGTCAAGTATAGTTGACCAATGGAAGGTCCAAAGGTACTAATCATATTGCAATGTAGTGTTGATTTGTTGATCAACTCGATAGACCAATCCATGATGAATTTTCACTAGAGTCCAAAGGTTGGATGGGCAAACGGTCTCAAGACCGTTTGGAGCTCATCCAAACGGTCTCAAGACCGTTTGGTGGTCACCCAAGACCGTTTGGAGGTCTAGGGTTGAGTATGGTTAGGTGTTTGAAGGTCTAAAGGTACCAAGCTGTTAAACAATGTAATGCTGATTTGGTGATCAATCCAATGAACCAAACCCTAATTGGATTGCTTAGATTTGAGTGATATGATGGGAAAACGGTATCAAGACCGTTTGGAGGTCATCCAAACGACCTCAAGACCGTTTGGGGTCAGGTCATACCCAATTTGGATGATGGTTCAATGGTTTCAAAGCAACTAGTCTTACATTGATTAGTGTTGTTGAATCATCGATTCCAAACCCTAATTCAATTTAATCAAACCCTGATTGATGATCAATTGAGGGTCAATTGAGAGTCAAATCAGTTGAAGGTTGACCTATTAAACTCAATTGAAGTATGAGGGTAGGTCCAATTGATGATTGGTTCCATGAATTCAATGATTGAAGGCATCAACATTGAAAACCCTAATTCAATTGGATACCTTATGTAATGGAGGTCCAATGTGATTGAATCTCTTGAGAATAGAGATGATGAATCATCCATTGATCCAATGATGATTAGTAATGATAATCAATGAAGGTACAAAGGTTGAAACCCTAATAGTACCTAAGTGATTAGTGCCAATTAAGGAATGAACCCTAATTGCTTATAAGAACAATGTCTTAGTACACTATGTTAACCATAGTTGTATATACTTGATTGAAGGGTTGATGTAACCTAATCAAGTTGATAGGATGATGGAAAGGAATTCATACATGAGTATTGATCATGTGATGAATAGGGTATGGTCCTTAATAAAGAGATCATGTGAACCCTAATTGAGGTTGATTCCATGTAAACCCAAATTGAGGGTGATGCCATGAGAAACCCATGTTGGGATGAATAGTAAACCCTAATTTTAGGCAATATGATGAGAAATCCTAATGAAGGGTGATGTTATATGCAATCCTCACCCTAATGAAGTATGATAGTATGGGAAACCCTAATCCTAATAATGGAATGGTTACTAATATACTAATGGGGGAAATGCCTAAAGTGATTGATTGTGGATACCCTTATAGCAAGTAATGCTTTAACTTGAGATGAGTCCATATCATTAAAGATAGTTGGACCATTCTTATGTGTGACCTATGCACTTCATGGTAAGGGTGATAGGTTAATGGATTAAAGGATTAAGATGGGAAATACCTTAATCCAAGATAAGCTGATAACTTAAGGAAGTTGAAAGTGATGAGGAAAGTGATATATCAATATGTGATAAATATCACTTTTAGCATTACACGATTGATATAGTTCAATACCTGGAATAGTTGCACAGGATTAGCATAGTCTAATACCTGGAATGATAACACAGGATTGGCTAACTCCCAATACCTGGAATGATAACACAGGATTGGCTAACTCCCAATACCTGGAATGATAACACAGGATTGGCTAACTCCCATTACCTGGAATGATAACACGGGATTGGCTAACTCCCATTACCTGGAATGATAATACAGGATTGGCTAACTCCCAATACCTGGAATGATAACACAGGATTGGCTAACTCCCAATACCTGGAATGATAACACAGGATTGGCTAACTCCCAATACCTGGAATGATAACACAGGATTGGCTAACTCCCAATACCTAGAATAATAACACAGGATTGGCTAACTCCCAATACCTGGAATGTACAGGATTGGCTAACTCCCAATACCTGGAATAGTAACACAAGATTGGCTAACTCCCAATACCTGGAATGCACAGGATTGACATAGATCAATACCTGGAATAATAACACAGGATTGGCTAACTCCCAATACCTGGAATGCACAGGATTGGCTAACTCCCAATACCTGGAATAATAACACAGGATTGGCAAACTCCCAATACCTGGAATGCACAGGATTGACATAGATCAATACTTGGAATAATAACACATGATTGGCTAACCCCCAATACCTGGAATACACAGGATTGGCTAAACCCCAATACCTGGAATAGTTGCACATGATTGACATAGATCAATACCTGGAATAATAACATAGGACTGGCTAACTCCCAATACCTGGAATACACAGGATTGACATAGATCAATACCTGGAATAATAACACAGGATTGGCTAACTCCCAATACCTGGAATGCACAGGATTGGCTAACTCCCAATACCTGGAATAATAACACAGGATTGGCTAACTCCCAATACCTGGAATAATAACACAGGATTGGCTAACTCCCAATACCTGGAATGCACAAGATTGACATAGATCAATACCTGGAATGGATACACAGGAATAATATAAATCTAATGCTTGTACTAGTTGCACAAGATTGGTGTAATCCAATGCCTGGAATACTTATATAGGATTGGTATAGACCAATGCCTGAATAAGACATGATGATGTACACTCTCATGTCCATTATAACCAAAATCTATTTAGCAGATTGGCTAAGGCCAATAAGTTGAAACGAGAATGTCTCATGGGTGACATATCAAGATAATGAGTGTCACAAGAGAATGTCTCATGGGTGACATATCAAGATAATGAGTGTCACAAGAGAAGTTTGATATGATGGTATAATATGGAGGATAAATGATATACATGTTCTTCCTATTCCTTATTAAGAGAATGCTTTAAATTGCTTATCATCTGCCTAGTTTTATATCCTTAATTGCAATAATAATGTTTTGGCGGAGAGTTATATCTCTCGCTGGGGCAATTTACAATTGTCTCACCCCCGTGGGAAAATATTTTTAGGTATGCATGGAAGGCAAGGCAGGAAATCCCTAGAACAGAGATGAGCAGAAGTAACAGCAACAACAAGGATAGCAATGAGATCTCAGGTGGAGATATTGTCTGTCAAGTCATATAGATAGTAGTCCTATGTGTCGTCTCTGTACTCTCAGGTCCTCGGAGTTTTAAATGATTCAATCGGAGTTTTGGCTTAATGCCTTAAAGTTTTATACTGCCTGTGTATATTTGTTAACAGGGCAGTCAATGTTGTAATCCTTAAAAAGGAATTGTACAGGCTGTGTACTTGTGATCCAGGATGAAATGGAAACACTTTGGTTCTTGGTTAAAGAGTTTTCCTATGAATGGATCTCTTTGCAAATGGTTTTAATTTTTAGTGATTTTCAGTAATTACGCTGCAAATAATTTGCTTCCGCATTAGTTAATCCTGTTTTCGCGAGACGGTCGTTACATTCCCCCTCTCCTTCTCTGTTGGTGCCACCACCCAAGAAATTGGGGATGCCGGTGAGTCCGGCGGGGAGCAGCGGTGGGTTCCGCTCCAAAACCTAGCCCTCCCGCACTTTGTTGCTCCAAGTCAACCTCTGGGTTGATTGCAGCCTGGAGCCGGGGAAAACAGGCTCACGAACGGTAGGCATGCACGAGGTTGAAGATGGGAAAGGAGGAAATGACCTCCCTACCCCCGGGCGCATGTGGCTCCGGATCAAGAACTTAGGGGCAAGGTGTAAAACAGACCCGGTCCAGCGTGTGCTTGCGTGGAGTGAACTACTAGGTGGAAAAATCTAATTTGTAGAGCCCAACCCGCGTGGAAAAGGAAAAGACCCGTTTTTGCTTACATGGCAGCCTTCCATTGGCCAAAGGTAATTTATCTTGTGAAATTCGTAATTAATTACTAGTAGCTTGGATTAAAGCAAATTATATATGAATCTTTCTCAGAAAAATACAAGGAATTCAATAAAAATAATAATAGAGCTTAGTTTTGCTTCTCGTTCAAAAAGTATCTAAAGTTGGTATCTTTAAATGATCTAACTAGATCAAAACCCTAGCTTTTGAATATTCATGTTTTTGATAGAGTTAGTTGATACTAGTAATCAAAGTCTGAATTAACTGCATAAATATGATGGAAGAGATCTAATTAGAGATATATGTTCATAACTTGTGTATTTAGGGTTTCATGATTTTAGTAGTGCATTAAAAGGGTTAAAAACCCTAATTCAGACAGTTATGAGATTTAATGAATCTAAATATGAGAATCAATCTAGAAGGCATGAAAATAGTGTTATTGGACTAATTGTGGGTAAATACCCTTAATTTGGTAATTAGGGTTTCCTAGTGTATAAAAGTGGAATTAATGATAAATTAGGGTTTGCTAACCTAGAAGATGTGAAATATAGTAATTAGGATTCCTTTGAGAATCGAACTATAATTCTTTGTTGAGTTGTCAATTCAAAGGAACCTAAACATGATAATTGGCCTTAATGATCTTGACATGACCTAAAAGGATAAACATGGAGGTTTTAGTGTAAAACAAGATATATTTGACCTAATTGGAATTCAATCATGCATATGATGTTGAAATTAGGGTTTGTGGATCAAAAGAGCATTAAAAGTGATAAATGCATTATGGAGGCTAAAACCCTATTAAAATCCTAAAGTTGGCCTAGAAATCCTAAGGTGGAATCTAAGTCAATCTTGAAAATGTTTTGGATAAAATAATGACACATGGGTGTTATGCATTAATTTTAGGATATTGTTGATTTCTTGATTAATTGTTATTGATTATTCTTGCTTGGACCTCAAGTTACTCTGGATCAGGTATGTGGTTACGCTTATGATTAAATTGCTTTCGTTTCCCGATGAATTGTGAAGTTTCATCGATTGCTTGGAATAAATGCTTGATTGTCTTTTATTTCATGCAATTATAAAGTGACTATGACTATCACCATAATTATATGTGCATAACTAGCTCAGATCCTGGTCCTCCTCTGTAGCTCTGATGTTGATGAGATAGATGACCTAGTACATGGTCTACCCGCGAGGTAGGATCATCAAGTTATCATGAGTCGATGTGTTGGTCTACCCTTAGGTAGGACCATACGACTCCACGACCCTATGTATTGATCTATCAGTAAGGTAGGATCATGGGGGTTAGTTGAGATCTACCATATGAGAGGTAGTATCCATGTCCACTACAGGGACAACACAGATGCTAGGGTATGTAAGGATTGAGTAGTCATGCTTAAAATGTAAAGTTTACTTGTTAAACTATAATTGCTTGTAATATGTTGTTATAATTAAATGCAAGATTATTGTTTACCCCACATACCAATATAATTCATTATACTGACCGTCATTTTGTTTGTCGACGTTTTAGATTATCAAGAAAATAGATATTCCTTTAAAGTGACATTGATGGAATAAAGCTTAATAAAAAATTGGAGGATTGTAGTTAGATAAGTTCTTTCTTGGGTAAATATTTCCACTTCCTATATTTTGCAAGGTATGAATAGAAAAAAAAATTATCCCATTAAAAGTTTAGTTGTAGTAGACTTTGTTAATTATTGTTGATTATTTGCAAAACCACTGATCCTATTTTGGGATAACGCCTCTGACCTCTTGATCTCTCTTAACTGGGAGTTATCGGGAGGCGGGGTCGTTATAACTTTGTTATTGCTCGAATGCACATTATTCTCCTAGTAGTGTAGAAAGAACATGTCTAGTACAAGCAAGAATGATGTTGAGTAAAAGAATTGACATGACTCAACAAATATTAGGCACCTCCACCCAACCGTTAACGTCTTTGGAAGCGATTAAAGATAGGAGAAATCTTCTCTCGCTTAGGAGATAAACTCTCTATATAAGAAACAATAGACAATAATGGTGGTGATACGTGTAAGGCAAATAATGACTATATTTATTCACAGGAGCGAGTGTACAATGATTAGTCCTAAACATGCAAGGTCCTTATATATATCATACTAAGGAGATATCATGCTCTCGTAGAACTTTTCTAAAAGACACAATCATACATCTTCTCTTGTACACTATACGCAATACTAAGAGACACTTTTCTTTCCACGTTTTGTAAAAACATGAAGGATAGTATTACAATCTTAGTTGGATAGTAACTATAAATTATCTTTTTGTGCCGAATATAACCAAAGACAAATGAAAATTCTCACAACCGCGACCCACATGCCCAAGCTAACCCAACAAGATGAGGCGTGACACATGCATGTGTGAGTTGTGGACACCATTCTGACCCAAAGTGAGCATGCCCTCCTTAAGATCTTTGGAATAACAATGTCACATGCACCCCCATATAAAATTAGTACTCCATAGACAATGCAAATAAGTTTCTATTTTATTTGTTTAAAAGTCAAAAACCATTTTATCTCATACTCACATGTGCTGGCTGCACTTACTTTGGACCAAACCCATGTAAGTTTTATATAGGTAAAAGCTATTAAAGCAACATAATGTAAGTTCAATAAAGAAATTGAAGACTCTGTAAGATACTATTTCAATTTTATGTCATATGATCATTTGATAACATGGGGAAACTTTCAAAGAATTTTGATATATAGTTAAGAGTGCTTACTAGCCAATAGAGGTGATTAGTCAATAATCTAGTCATTTTAGAAGAGTTGGTGCAAGTCCAACAGATATGTTCCACCCTTTTCCTTTTAAAATAACTAGTTCTACCCTCTGAAGTGTAATCCTCATTAGGACAGTCAACATGTGACAAGCTAGCTAAGACTATACGTTATGTGCTTAATTACATGGTTGATTGATTTTTCAGAGGGGAAATCAACAATAACATTCCTTGATTAAAAGTATAAATATTGTCGGGCTGGATTTTTCTTGAAAAAATCCATTCAACACCGATATGGACAATCAACAAGATTACATGGTCATCTGAATTTTCTCATAAAAATCAGTTGAAGACATCCTCTACGCAAATATCTACTTGCTCATTGACTGATTTGTGGACAAAATATTAGTCGAGTTTATGTGAATTTTCACACATAATGGATCATTATGTCGATTAGATTCCCATGATATGAAAATTAACACATGAATTATCTTGAACCCAATGTTTGACATTGCCACTTGATATTCTTATGAGGAAAACTAGGTGATTAAATTCAAAATTAGATTGATGAGTATGTTAATGCATCATTGTCAATATTATCTCAATAATTACAAGTTAAACTCAATATAAGACATTACCTTCAAAGGATAAAACAAAATAAGAATTTAGAGAAATCTTGATGAATTTTTAGTCATAGATATCCAGTTACATATAGACCTGTAAATGGTTATCTGGAATCCGTACATTCGATCATGATTTGAATCCAAAATTATTTAAAAAAATCCAACATCCGCATAACACGAATCGAGCTTTGGATCTGAAAATTTCAAATCAGATATCAGATATTGTTGTATCCGCTCCGAAAAAATCCAAATTCGATAAATACATACATATATTATTAGACATATATTGTTTACATATCAAAATATGAAAAATATAAACACTTTATCACTAATGTAATATCAATATTTTCTATATATCATATATTTAATAACATTAAATATATGATTTTATGATCGGATTGGATATGTATCTGGATTTAGATATTATCCATTCGGATTGAATTCAGATGTTAACATATAATAACCGTCAGATATCAGATCAAACTTTTTTTTGGCGTGAATTCGGATAAGGGATATAGTAGTATCTGCACCACATTCAATCTGTTTACAGATCTAGTTGCATGCTTTGATTTCTTATAATAGTGTTATTGTCAATTCGAATGGAATGTGTCACAATACTTGAAGGATCTTCAATAGGTTCTTTATATATAATAAATCGATATGATTAACTTCGACATGAAAATTTTAAATGCGCCAATAAAGCTTCAAAGTCGACACCAAAACGTTGTAATGAGTTGGTGACTATGACATGAATTATGTATCTTGATACAACGGCAATTTCCCATGTTTGGCAAAACGGTTGGGGCCTTGGGGCTGCCCGCGGTTGCCCAAGACAATCCGCCATCGAGCACCACTTCCCAATCCGCGGTCGTACATGTTTGAGAAGGTGCTCTCAGCCTCTCATAAAGAAAACATGCTTGAAATGGGACGTCAAATCCCATGGTATGCCTCGTCCCCTACTCGCAGAACAAACCTACCACTGGGATTTGTTTCCCATAGTCACCTTTGCAATCCGAAAGTAGGAAAGGATTGGCGCGAGACATCTTTCCAATCCCGTGCCAGTACATCCAACAAACTAAACGCGGCGATATAGGGAGGCACTCTCCGTCCAGTTCGCAAGTTCTCCGCGACGGTGAAAAGCCCTCCGCCGCAGTCCTCCGCCCCCGTCAGCAGCTGACAGGAGCTCATATTTAGAGTAACGGGGCCGTAGGGCCCACCAGCTGCAGCCGCACTGAGACTGGACTTGGGGGGAAGACAGCCTTCCCCTTCCCGTCCTTCAGATCTGAATTGCGGGAGACCTCGTCGGAGCCTCCAAATTCTAACGCCGCGATCGCGGCTGTCGGCATGGCGTCTTTCAAGGAGAGGACCAACTCTTCAATCTCCATCTCCGCTGCTACCGCCGCAGCAGCAGCGGTCCATTCTTCCGCTGCCCCCACTTCGCCCCTCGAATCCTTTGCATCAGACCCAGTATTCTCCGCATTCCTGTCCCCGGACTTCGACTCCACCCGGTTCTCCTCCCAGGCATTAACCTCCAACTCCGCCGCCGCCCGAGCGGAGTCCCTCCAGGATGCCATCCGGCTACTCGACCGCCACCTGCGCTCCCTCGTCCTCGACCGACACGGCGACCTCCTGTCCCACCTCTCCTCCCTCCGGCACGCCCACTCCGCACTCCCCTCCCTCCGCTCTTCCATCAGCACCCTCAATTCCTCCCTAACCAGAGCCAGCTCCGACATCTCCGAGCCACGCCGCCAGCTCCGGTCCCACACCATCCAGCTCTCCAACCTCCACTCCACCGCTGGCTTCCTCGCCTCCTCCTCCAAGCTCCTGCGCCTGTCCCATAAGCTGCAAGATCTGATGTCCGCAGACGACGGGAATCAGAATCAACACCACCTCCTTGATCTCGCCAAAGCCGCGGAGATGCACCGCGAGATCGAGCTACTCTACGAGGAGCACGGGCTGAAGGGGATCGCCGTTGTAGAGGAGGAAATCAGGTGGCTTTCTGAGATGGGGAGCCGCCTCAGATCAGAGGCCATGAAGGCAGTTGAGCGCGGGATGGACGAGTGCCACCAGAACGACATCTGGTGTGGGCTTCAGGTGTTCTACAACCTCGGTGAGCTGAGGTCGACGGTCGACATGCTCATCAACAAGTATAAGGGACTTGCAGTAAAGAGCGTTGGGTCTGCGCTTGATCTGAAGGCCATATCATCCACTGCTGGAGAAAGAGGAGGGTTTGGCCCTGGTGGGGTGCAGAGGAGCGGGACGCCACAGCTTGGGAGTGGGAAGAGGGCTGGGGAAGCTTTGTGGGAAAGGTTGACCAAGTGCATGGATGAGCTCCATAGGGTTGTCAATGCGGTCTGGCAGCTGCAGACTGTGTTGTTGAAGAAGAGGATTCCTTTCACCCAGGTTGCATTTCTGCATGAAGTGTGGCAGGTGAGAGTTTTCTTTTTGGGAACCAGATTCTTGTTCATCACTTCATATCTCTACGAATTATTAGCATTACCTAAATCGAATTGGTCTTTCTGTATCATTGCTCACTATTCTTTATATATGTATCTTACATAAACAAGGATATGTTGTGTTGATATTTTTTTTCAAAATTTTCTTGTGATCCAGGAGAACGATCCCTTACTAACCGATAGAGTTTGGGAAGCCATAGTGAAATCCTTCACAACCCAAATGAAGTCAGCTTTCACAGCATCCAGCTTTGTGCGAGAAGTTCTTACCAATGGATATCCGAAACTCCTCTCCATGCTTGAGAATCTCATAGAAAGGATAGCACGTGACACCTTCGTGAAGGGAGTTCTTCCAGCTCTTACACTTGAAGGGAAAGACCAAATGCTGGCTGCCATTGATGTGTTTCGCACAGCTTTCTTGGCGCTCTGTCTGGGCCGGCTATCAGATTATGTGAACAGCATATTTCCGGTTTCCAGTAGAGGAAGTATACCATCCAAAGATCAAATAGCAAGAGTAACTCTGCGGATCCAGGAGGAGATTGAAGCCGTTAAATTCCATGGGGATCTGCTATTTCTTGTATTGCGTGAGATCGGGAAGGTTTTGCTTCTCTTGTCAGAAAGAGCTGAATACCAGGTATTTTTCAATTGATTTTTTTCTCTAACAGATGTATTTAATATTGTTATGGGTAAGTTCATAAGTATAATGATAGAATATTAGTTTGTTAAAATGGCTGGGCTGTGAGTCTGAGATTACTGAATTCACAGAAACACTTAATTAAGTACTCGGTGTCTTTCGTCCTCGAAACTGACTTTGAGTTTGTAAAGATTTAGACGGATTTTAGATAAAATTTATCTCCAAAGATAATACTAATGTAATAATCACAATATCAATGTTAATCAGGCTTGCAGTTGTTAACACTACGTGAAGTTGTGCTAGAGAAGTAAGAAGTGTTTTCATAAGCTAATAAGTGCAAAATCACCCCATACTGCTTGATAATGCGAACTTTTTGTGATAACCATTAAATTACCTACATGAATAAGACAGTTGTCATATATCAATGTTATTACTTCATAATGGCTTATTACAATTCTAACTACTAAGAAAACCTTTGGTGACAGGCAGAGCTTTATATATCATCGAACAACTAGGTAAGCCAGTATAAAACCGAAATAAAGCAGGGTTGGTTCTAGGTTGACAATCAACCATAAAATTTTGTGTAACCTCATGACATGGATCCTCATTATTCAAAATGGAGTGGATGCGAGATGTAGGCAAGCTAGGAGAGGGTTGCTTTAGATGGTTTTGACATGTGTAGCATAGGTCGATGCACTTGTTCAGAGTAACTAAAAAGAGTTAGGCAAGGTTGTAATGGAAGATGTATGTAGACTACACTAACTTGGCTGGAGCTGATAAGGAAAGATGGGTTTCATTACATCATAGTGTGTATGAGACAAAATATAATTGAATGGAAAAGAACATACATGTCAAGGCGTCAAAGGGAGCAAGCCTTGGCCTCTACCTTAGCTTATGTGTGGCTTGAGATATTTTATTGTAAGATCCCCATTTATGGGTATTGTAATCACTTCATAGTATAGGAGGGAGATTCCTCCTATCAAATATATGATACAAGCCTCTTTTACTTTACAACACTTATAACTATATAATACATGCTATGATATTTAAGTCTCAAAATATTTCTTAATTCTCCACCTATTAGGCTCTTACATTGTCGAAAGACTAATCTCTTCCTATTTTGAGCACTAAGGTTAATTATAAGTGATTAGACATGTAACATGGTTATGTTTTAATACCATAAAACATATTTATATAATGGGATTAACCATAAATACATGTACAGATGTAATACTTACATGTATAGGGTTTAGCCGTTCAGGCACTAAGATTATTTATAAGTTCTTAGAAATGTAATATGGTTATGTTTTATACAGTGAAATATACATATCTGATGAGAATAACCATAAATGTATGTATATCGGACATGTATACCTATGACATATATGTACATGAAGGGGGAATTGCCAATCGAAATCATAATACATAAGCATGCACCATGGTAAATTCTACTGAAAATTTAATGCTTTTTATGCTGCCACTGTTACAATTCTTTTGTCAATGCTGCACCATATTTGAATTTCTGTTTTCTTGTAACATCATTGCTTGGAATCTATGTAAGCAGTTGGTTGCGTTAGAGCTCTGGTTAAAAGCAACCACAAAGAGAATTCTCTTAGTGGGTAGTGGGAGGAACTTGGGCTTGGGCAATTTGATCGAATTGAATTTGTCCAGCCGAGCATAACACCTGCTAAAGCAACTTGCAGTTCGGTCTCCCAGCAAATTTTGACCCCTTAAACAGATCAATATGAGTTTCTCTTCAGTTTTCCATCATCTTTAATGATCTTTAGTTATGCATGAATAGTACATTGGAAAAATTCTTCGTTATGTAGATTTTATGGAGATTACATGCGGTCAACAGTAGGAGCTTTTGGAATCTCTTCATCCTGAGGCAGCCAATTTTTTTTTTTTTTTTGAATAGTAATATGCTTAACTCAAGCTAATAGCACAATCTGATTTTCCAATATTGATTTGGAAACATACCTGTAGCTGACATGGCTCTCAAAAGTGTAAAAGACTAAATAAGATTTTGAGTCATTCAATATAATCATTCACATATACATTGAGGCTTGACTAATGACCAAGTGTAATGTATTTATTGAAAGCTATAAGAATAATGTACCGTTTATACTTTATACAATATATTCTTAGAGGTCTCATCCTTCTTTCTTGACCCTGTTATTCCTGTTACCAAGGATCAGGGGTGAGGTTTGATGGATGTCTCTTTCCCTTCTGTCATGGGCAGTAGAACATCCGGACATGAGCTCCTTCAATGCTTCTAGAACACGTTAGTTACATAATGCTCTATTATTGGGAGGGTATGCTCTGTTTATCTCCTTCTTCTATGTTTACTCCTGAGGATAACAGGTTGGTAAGTGGCTTGGTAGAGGATGGAAAAGGTGTGGTTGATGGTGACTCTTGGTCTGCTCTCATCTAGGACCTTGAGCCTGTTATTCAAAGGGATCTATTCAGTGGAAAGGAGGTTGAGGGCCCAAAATGGGTGTGGCTCTGGATGTTGGCAGTGACATTTGTTCCTTGCTGACATCTGATTCAGAGGGTTTCCTGCTAGGTGTTGAGGCTATGGAAACTAAAGACTTGCAACCTACAAATGTCAGTTCAGGGGCCAAGATGGAGGACAAAGTCTTGAGGGAATGAGTTCTGAATGCTCTATAAGTTGGTATTGATCTAGATGCATCCTTTGAAGAAGGCAAGAAAGAGGTCAATGCTTGCCTTGTTTGAGACAAAATGCCTCAAAAATGGGTGGAGGCCTTAGAACCTTAGTACTAAATGGTGTCGACATAGGTGAACGTTTGCCGATAAGGTGGACCTCGGTCAATGAATTCTAAAATGAATAAATGTCTATATCCAAAGCTCCGATGATGGCTAATATCAACATTGTCGACCCAAATGTCGAGGATGTTGATCCACCCCAATAGAAAGAGTAGAAAAAGCTGACGACTTACCCAGATGTTGACCGATTTCATAGATATTGCTGCTATGCAAGGAATAAATCTGTTGCTACTGGGATCTCGGAAAAAAGAGAGTAGGAAAAGTCAACGACTTACCTAGACTCTGACTGACTTATTGTTATTGCAGCTATGCAAAGAATAGATCTGAAGCTGCTGCTATATAGGGGGAGAGAACCCCACTTCAAGCTAAAAACTACTACATGTGCCCCTCTTCTACTAGATGTACCCTTTTATTTACAAGTTACAACATTTCGGTGTGAATCTAAGTCATCTAGCACCATTTTACCTCTCTAGTTTCACCTAGGATCAAAATGCGACTTTTTAACATGTATTCATGTGTTTGGGAATCTAACACCTACCTAACACTACTATGATATACATATATTTAATGTACCAACCACCAAAGTTATCGATCTATGAAATTTGGTAAAATGCTACTGTTCTCTGTTTAAATAAGTAATTCAATTAAAAAACTGAAAGAATGATAAAAGCTAACAACGTATTAGTATTCAAGTGGAAATACATAATATATGTTTTATCTTGTATTTTGGAGTATTTTGTGTTATATAATTATATGGTAAGCTTGTTATTACTTGTTAGTTGTCATCAACTCTGTCCTTATGTGATGAAAAAAACATTAATGAATTTTGAACCGATATGATAATACATGTATTTGAGACATTAATTATTATATTTTAGACATTAATGATTATAGAAGACCTGTATATTATTTTTGAGCTATACTAAATGATTTTTGTTGATTTCCAATCATCACAATACCACGGCATTTTAACTTATTTGCTTCAAAGATTTCTAGGTAATTTTGTCAAAGCTTCCACGAACCTCTATTTCATGTATACCATGCTTAAAAGGCTGAGATCAATGTGCTTCGGCCCAAACATTGACACCTAGTAATATAGTTGTGGGAAATCTTTGATGTTGGGGGTTGGTTATGTTGGAGATCCTTGATGCATGTTGCTCTACTTTTTGATTGGGGTCAGTTGTGACTTTTTTCTTTGGCTTTTTTGTTTTTCATGTTTGTGTCATAAAAGTGGGGTGGTGAGTATCGAGTATTGAGGACAAGTTATGTGAGGGTCGCCTAAGATGGTATACACACGTGCAAAAGCAGACTGACAAATTCGTCTATTTGAAACGACGCTATTGATTTGAGCACAATTAAAAGAAAAGGTAGGCATAAATTAACTTGGGAAGATTTATTGGGAGATATTTTGGATCCTTATATCTTGATCGAATATGACCCATAACATAACTGATTGGAAAAGAATGATCCCATGGTTGGGATTGAGTCTTAGACGATGACGATGACGGTGATGTTTGTGCCCTTTGTTTGTCCAATGTTCTTGAACCTGTGGTTACGGAAAAGATGCATATTCAAGTAGGGATGTAAAGGGTGCGGGTACGGTGGCAGGTCCGGCCATTTCCATACCCATACCCATCTATTTAGCATGTATGAGTACGGGTATGGGTCTAAAACCACATAATAAAAGTTTAGATCCACACTGTATCCTTAACCAAAATACATGCGGGTATGCGGTGTTTGTGTAGAACGTTAATGTAAGAAAAGTTACTATATGTTTTATTATTTTAATACAATAATATATTTTTTGATATAACATATCTTATTATATGTTTTTTATTTCCTTATTCGTTAGTCCCACTTCTATTCTTTAGTTGTCTGTCATTCTCTCTCTCCCTATATAAGAGAAACTGTCGTATATCTTTCCATATTGATTTTTGAATACAATTACTCTAGTCAACATGGCATCAGAGTAGGTGATCTCAGGGAAATCCTAAGTATATGATATTAACATCACATCATTATAGATAATAATGCAATACTTTACATGTTGAAGAGAAGTCAAGTATTTGAGTTATGTAGCATACCATGCTACTGTTTTGTTTTAGTTTTAGGTTTGTAATTAGAGTGGTTAGTTCTAAATTAGGTGACACAATCTCAACTATATATATTCATTAGAGTAGTGCATAATATCAACTATTGTTTTTATTAAAGTAGTAACATATGATATAAAATAACATATCATTTAAGATTTATCTATATATAGCTGGTCCAGGTCCAAGTATACCCATTAGTAGACCCGCTTTAATACGATTCTAAGGTATTGCCGTGTTCACGGGTATACGGGTATAAAAATCTAGACCCATGATGGGTTTAAAGACTATAGATTTGTGGGTATGCGGGTATATCCAAACCCATTACAACCCTATTCTCAAGGATCTTAGATATAGGTACCATGCCCAAGTGCTAACACCACAGGCTTCATTTTTTGACACATTTAAAGGATTCCAACTTAGTCTTGAATGAATTAAAAAAAAAAACTGTCTTGAATAAAATGCATGCAGGAACTGATGGTCGTAATTTTCCAGTATGAGTTACCTGAGGATGCCTAAGAAAAGGATCAACTTCTAGAAATCTGTTTAACTGGGTGCACTGCCAATATAGCCATGCTGGGTGTATGCTACTGGTGCAATCTGACAAGTTGAATAAATAGATCTTTTCATCAGAAGATTTTATGATAGACACTCCTTTAACTCAAATCATGAAGTTTTGTACACAAAAATAAAGCCAATAGAAGAAAACCATTTGAGGTTGTATCTAAGTGATCGAAAATCTGACAATACGCATATTGTAATAGAGAAATTAAATGAAATTTTGGAAGAATATCACTGAAATAAGGAGATATTTATGGAAGCAGGGATACTGAGTTGTGAGCTGTAAGATAATGTAACTGCTAACTGCTAAAGGACATGTTAGTAAGGATGAGTCAAACAGTTAGGGGAGGTGGAGCAAGAGGTTCAACAACATAAATAAATACAAAGCAGGAAAATACATCTTGAAGGGCAAGTGGGATAAAGAAGATGCAAGGAAAGGGAAAAGATGATTATACTATGCAGATTTAGGTAAAAAGTTGAAACGAAAAAGGTGTAGGAAATGCTCGAATATAATAAGATAAGAAATGAAGTAGGATATATAGCTAGCTACCTGGGCTGTTAGCATATGCTGCTAGTTGCTGGTTTGAATTTGACCATGCAAACAAGGTCATTGATGGCTGTGGGTGCATGTAGGCTTTCATTGCTGTTATCAAGATCAGCAGCTGGCAGTTCATCTTGTCTGATGTGTGGCTTCATGTTCTACAGGATCCAAGATAAAGAAGCCAAACTGAAATCGTGCATGTCTTGTTCTGTACATGGTCTCCTAACTTGCATTCAACAGGATCGACTAATCAATATCTATGGAAGTGTTCCATCAGTTATCATGTTCTTCTTAAAATGATTCTTTTTCTATCTGATTTTCTCTAGTTTCATTGCAAGTTTATATCGCCGCAGAATTGAAAGTAAAGCGTATATCTTAAGTCTTTATCATGCATGAAAAACGTCCTTTACACTTTACAGATATCAACTGGTCCTGAAGCTCGGCAAATATCTGGTCCTGTAACTGCAGCTCAATTAAAGAACTTTACTCTTTGTCAGTATTTGCAAGATACACATACCCGACTTTCGTCCACAATATCATCTCTGCCTAATGCAGCGCTGGAAGTATTGTCTCCCTCTTTGGGTGCAATTTATGGGGTCGCATGTGATTCTGTGACTCCTCTGTTCCAAGCAATGTTGGATCATCTTGAGGCATGCATCATTAAGATTCATGAACAGGATTTTGGGACTCAGGGAGTGGATACATCCATGGACAACAATGCATCTAGTTACATGGAAGAAATACAGAAATCGACAGCCCACTATCGAGCAGAGTTTCTTTCTAAGCTTATACCCTCTGGTTCCCGTTCTGAAACTATATGTACAAGATTGGTTAGGGGGATGGCATCACGGATTCTGGTATTTTTCATCAGACATGCTGCTCTCGTCAGGCCTCTCTCCGAGTCTGGCAAGCTAAGAATGGCAAGAGACATGGCAGAGCTGGAACTAGCCATAGGCCAGAATTTGTTTCCAGTGGAGCAACTTGGAGCACCATACCGAGCTCTCCGTGCATTCAGACCAATCATTTTTTTGGAGACTTCCCAACTTGTTGGCTCTCCTCTGCTTCAAGATCTCCCTCCAAGTGTCATTCTCCACCATCTTTACTGTCGTGGTCCAGAAGAGCTACAATCACCTCTTCAGAAAAACAAGCTTACACCGTTGCAGTATTCTTTATGGCTTGATTCACAAGGAGAAGACCAAATTTGGAAGGGTATCAGAGCAACTCTAGATGATTATGCGGTGAAAGTTGAAGCCAGAGCGGAGGAGTACAGTCCTGTATATTCTCTTATGCTGCAAATTGGTTCGGCTTTGACGACAAAATAAATCTACATGCTATAAATGATTAAGCATGCTGTTCCTGTTGTGCTGATACCACAAAATGCACCAGGCGTACTAGCTTTACAATGTCACCCTTCAAGAGTCTTTTTAAAGCATTATTTTGCTGGCACCAAGTTTTCCTGTACAGAACTACAGATGTAACCACTACTTCCTCATCAGCTAGATTTATTTATTTATTTGGTAAGTAACCAGTGAGATCTGTTGTTGGTCCGAAGTTGAACTTGCTGTGTTTCCTCGTGGATCATCTACAGTGTGTAAAACAATACAGTAAACAGAATGTCAGTTTATTTAAAAAAAACAAAAGATCATATTTCTTAACATATCTTTGAACCCCGAATAAAAACTGCAGCTCTATAAAGTGCTCTCAGATTCTTTTTTAAAACCTGCGTGTATAACTGTGCTCAGTACAACTACTAATTTGTAACTTCAAAAACTTGCATACAGACCCCTCCACGCCTTTTCCTATACAACTAGACATAAGCCCATGTTTTCTACGAACTTGGGAACACTACATCGGCACATACAACCTAGTTAGAACACTCAATGACATGTAATTTTTGAATATAAAAGCAAAATTTGCATTTTACATCTTTCAGCATTTCATATAATAAGGATGGCAAAATAGCCAGAACCGACCAAGCCTAACTCAAGAAAACCTAATATTTCCATAAAATCATGGTTTTTAAGGGGCATGCTCGGGTTTTAAGCTGGGTTGGTAAAATTTTAATTCTATTCGACCGGGTTTGGTCTGTTTGGGCCAGGTTGGGTTGCATCTAGTTTGGTCAAGTTAGGTTGGGTTTAGAGTTTTGTCACATTTTCACTTTTGCCTTTTTAATGTAAGTAATAACATATTTTTTATCTTCGCGGTTGGATGGGTTCCAGCTGTCTATGCGGGTCTGGGTTAGTTTGAATCAAACCTTTTACAATTATATTCTGTTCGATCGGGTTTGGGTTCAACATTTCAGGCCGGGCTCAACAAAATTTGACCCGATGTCATACCTATTCGTATGTAGTTATGGATGACAGTGGCACAACGAGAAAGACTATATTTGTGTATAGCTAAGAGGTTTTACAATTACATAACACACATTTTAGTGAAATTTAATCTTTTCACACTGTGATGCATAAACGAAACCTTTTTGTGATGCGGTGTGGTATCTGTTAATCTCAATTAATTGTGGTGTAGATATCAAGTTTAAAATTGAAAAGCACAATAGATATGATGTTTGAATTTGAAAAACATAGCACAGTGTGAAGTAAATTTTTTATCGCAACATGGTTAGACAATAACTGCATCATATATGCACCACTTCCACCCCTCATACTATAAATTAGGACAAAAAGGACATATTTGCTATATCTCTTAAAAGCCAAATATTGCATTTTACCCCCTTTACGTTCTTTCCTATATAATATATATGTAAGTTTTAGGGTCTATTGCAATGCTATTATTGATTAATTATTTGGCACAATGTTAATGTTTTCTTTATATATTCTCTACAGTGTATTAAATATGATTTTTTCACATTGCGATGGGAAACCACTTTTTTGTGATGTGATGTGGTTATCCTCGGTATTTAGAGTGCATGTATGCTTTTTAAATTTGAATATTGTAGTGGATATGGTGCAGTTATGGTTAGAATTTTATAGTTGGTGTGTCTATGGTTTTGACAATTACCACCCTGCGCTGCTACCAATCCTATTTCGTCTAAATAATAAGACGCACAATGACTTATCTGTAATTTGAAAAGTTAATGGCAAAAATTGCATTTTACCTTTCCAAAATCTTTAGTTAACACAAACAAATACCTACTTATTATTTTAAAAAACAAGCCAAACATTGCATTTCAAATATTTCATCCAATAAGTCTAAAGGTTTGTATCAATATATTTTTTAAGAAATTCACAAAAGCAAAATAAGAAAGAACAACTAATATGTCCTTGTCAATAAGGCCTTCAGAAAAATTAGAGGTGGAACCAATAACATGTCAAGGACCATCTCATAGTAGTCTTGTCATGCCATCTACGAATTTACTACCCATCTATAAGATGTGGGTTGCTAAATAATAGCCTTGTGATGCCATCAACAAAATTTACCACCAGATATATGAAATGTGGGTTATTGAACATATTCTTTAAAACATTGTGGGGCTTCATCTGTCCCAGATGATACAGTTATACTTGTATATGAGGTAAGCGAGAAGCTTTGTAGTAGTAAAACTATCACTTTTGAGTTCTTATGGTCCCTTTATATGGTCTTAATTGCATTGCTTGGAAAATTCTTCCATGACATGAAGTATGCTGACACTCATTTTTGGGTCATCTGATTGGGTTTCAAAATGAGTTAAGATCACAGTTCAGGAAAGTGATATTCAATGTACGGGCAGCGAGGGTACCACATAGAGTATATGTAGTATGCAGGAGTATATACAGTTTTGGATTTTTTAATAAATAAATTATACAATCATTAAATGATATAAATAAATGATATAAATTCATAGATTACACGCTCATATATATGCATATAAATATATTAATAAGCTTGTATGATATGTTTATACATGTATATATGTCAATATATGGAATGTGTTTGTAATATATGTACAAATATTAAAATATACGTATATAGATGTACTAATATGTGAAATATGAGTGTATAAATGTGAATAAATCAAAATGTATACATATAAGTAGACATATTTGTTTGTATATGTAGTTATAGTTATTATGTATGTATACATAATATGTTAAAAGGCATTTATATAAATGTACAAATGTGTGTGAAAATAGTTATATATACTACAATGTGTGTGTGTGTGTATATATATATATATATATATATATATATATATATATATATATATATATATATATATATATATATATATATATATATATATATAAGAGAGAGAGAGAGAGAGAAAGTCAGGCTAGAATACACTCGAGTGTACAGATCACACAAATACACTCAAGTGTGTTTGCATATCAAGACTTTTTTTTTGCAAAATGTAAACCATTGATCTTCACTGTCATACTATAACTAGGCTACACACAAATTTTGAGCCCATTTGGATGAGTATAAGTCACTCATCCAATGGAAACAAAATCAATGCGCGAAACTAATTTGAAATGTATAATTTCTGTTGTCTTCATAACGTGACCTATAAATGTCCAAATGGGCTCAAATTTTTTATATGAGCTATTCACATGATGTTTAAGAAGATCAACAGATTAGATTTTTTTTTTTGCATCATGGAAAACTACTTGAGTGTATTTTGCTCCGGATATACTCGAGTATATTCTAATATATATATATATATATATATATATATATATATATATATATATAGAGAGAGAGAGAGAGAGAGAGAGAGAGAGAGAGAGTCAGGCTAGAATACACTCGAGTGTATCCGGAGCGGAATACACTCAAGTAGTTTTTGATGATGCAATATTTTTTTTGAAAATCTAATCCGTTGATCTTCTTAAACATCTCGTAAAAAACTCATACTCAAAATTTGAGCACATTTGGATATGTATAGCTCATGTTATGATGACCGTAAAAATTATGCATTTCAAATTAGTTTCGCGCGTCGATTTTGTTGCCCTTGGATGAGTGACTTACACTCATCCAAATGGGCTCAAAATTTGTATGTAGCCTAGTTATAATATGACTGTGAAGATCAACGGTTTACATTTTGCAAAAAATAGTCTTGATATGCAAACACACTTGAGTGTATTCGTGCGATCCGTACACTCGAGTGTATTCTAGCCTGACTCTCTCTCTCTCTCTCTCTATATATATATATATATATATATATATATATATATATATATATATATATATATATATATATATTAGAATACACTCGAGTATATCCGGAGCAAAATACACTCAAGTAGTTTTCCATGATGCAAAAAAAAAAATTAAAATCTAATCCGTTGATCTTCTTAAACATCTTGTGAATCAAAATTTGAGTACATTTGGACATTTATAGGTCATGTTATAAAGACCGCAAAAATTATGCATATCAAATTAGTTTCATGCGTTGATTTTATTGCCCTTGGATGAGTGACTTACACTCATCCAAATGGGCTCAAAATTTGTATGTAGCCTCGTTATAGTATGACAGTGAGGATCAACGGTTTACATTTTGCAAAAAATAGTCTTGATATGCAAACACACTTGAGTGTATTTGTGCGATCTGTACACTCGAGTGTATTCTAGCCTGACTCTCTCCCTCTCTCTCTCTATATATAAATATAATTTTAATATAAAATGAAGTATGCGTGTATATGTATGCATGTATGTATGTAATGCATGGACATTAGTTATGAACTTTAAAAAAATGGAGTTTAATTGGCTGCTTATTTGACCAAGAAGGAGTATATGCGGCCCATGACTGCTTAGTGGACTGATTAGCAATATGCTGTGCGGTAGGGTGACTGAATAGGCATTAGTGCGAGTATATGTGGCCACACTGACCTATTTCCCAAACAATACTTAAGATCGTGACAAATGTTAAGTAATTTTATTAATAAATCCAATCAGGATAGGAAAACAAATATCAAAATAGACTAAGCAATGAACTATCAATGTAGCCATAGTCACCAAAATCTAGCTAAGAGGCACTAGAGTGAGAGAAAGCAATAAAAAAATCTTAGGTCTATGAGTAATATCTTGAGGGTTGTTGGCATTGGAGTGAGAGAAAGCAATAAAAAAATCTTAGGTCTATGAGTAATATCTTGAGGGTTGTCATGATACGTAAAGACTATTCAATACTAGACTAAAAACCCAACTGACATAAGGAAAATGACTAGATCTCTAATAAATTATCAATATAAGATTTGATAATCACCATGGCAGTCTTCAATTAAGTTAATCAAAATTGATCCAAGCCTCCCATGATTAGAGGTTATCAAACATAAAATTCCCACATATGGGAAGGTTGTAATCCAGAATAGACACCCAACTAATGGATGCCCCACTACATACTCTTGTTGGTGTATATGCCCTAGAAGCCAATCATTAGATGATGGCTGTATGGATATTTTGTACTTTTGATTTGATGAGTAAAGGAAATTTCAATTTATTCACACACATTCAACCATTGTGATATTAATGTACATAATAAATGTCTTTGGAATGATTGATTCATAACCATCAGACCTCAAATATGTGACCTGAACATGAGATCGTAATGAATGTTAAGAGAAATATTCTTAACTATCTCCAGTCAAGTATTATTGTAAATAAGACAATAATAATGTTGGTATGTATGCCTAGAGAGCCAATCATATGATGATTGGAATGTGGCATTAAGTACCTGATTTGATAATAATAAAGGCAATTCCATTTATTATGTTTATCTCAACATGAGATGATGATAGAGACACAATAGATGTCTAAAGATTGATGTTACTCGATGACGTAGGTCTTCAAGTACGTGACTTGAACAGTGAGATCATACATATGATAAGAGTACATACATTCTTGTTATGTCCCTAGTCAGAGATTAGTGTGGAAGTAAAATAGACAACAATAATACATAAGACTAGAGTGTGTGTTGACTAATGTCAAAATCTCATTAGTCATGATATATGATATCAAGTCAAACACACAAGTACATGTTAGAGAACAATGTATTGGATAGACCCACCATGAGAGTGATACATGGAGACCATGTAACAACATTTAGAATAATCTCTCATAGTGATAGTGGTGATCGTGGTTCTTAGACCTAAAATCACTACATTCATCACATGTCGTTCATGTACTTTGACATCATCCACCTGGTCCTGAATAAGGGTTGCATTAAGGTGATGTTTGGGTGCAGTGTGACACATGGGGATAGAGTGTGAGTGATGTAGATGGGATTTGTCCCTCCTATAAGAGATTGATATCTAGGGCCTCTTGATAAGTGAGATTGAAAAATGTATGGCCATACTCATATGACTCAATATGTGATATGTGAGCAAAATTTGCATCTCGAACAGTCTGCTCTAGTTCAAAGAACATAGATTGAACATTAAGAGATGATATTTCCATGCCTCAAGTTCAATCTAGATATTAGAGACAAAGGAACTACACGATCATGATAACATTGATCACATATTGTATGTTGAAGTTGTTCTCCAACTTTCCATATTACTTGGGTAGCAATGATGTGTTTCTAGATACTTCTCATTGCTTTTGATGTCATAATTGGTTGTAGACATTCATTGCCAATGTAATTTTGGACCTATAGGGTCACACACATAGCATACACTTGGATTAAAGGAGTATATTCACGAATGATGTTTAGATTGATTAGCAAAGGTATTTAGGTATTTAATTAAGCAAATGAGGTTCAAAATTGACTGACTGGACTCTAAATCGACAGGTTCAAGTGTTGAATCGATCGGTTGGAGTGTCAGGTTAATTGGAATGAACATTAGATGATGAATGGCTGAACCAGGGTGTGAAACAACCAATTCATAGGTCCCAACTGACCCGTTCATGGGATGAACCACCCAATTCAATTGCCAATTTGATTGGATCAATGATTGGTGCTGACATAACATTTTTTACTGATGTACATTGAATACCAATGTGATTCAAAATAGGAAATTGCATGAACCGACCGGTTCATGTCACGAACCAACCGATTGACACACAAACCGACCGGTTGGGTATGAAAACCGATTGCTTCAATGTACGTAGGTTCTAGAAAATTCATGAATTCGACCCTTTCAACTCCCGCACAGTCTGGGAACCCTAACCCTAGCCTCTTCTATTAATAGAGGGGAATTGGGGGCTTCTCTGAACATAACAGTTGCTCTGATAATTGTTATCCTCTTTGGTTGATATAACCAATAGAGAGCTCAATCAAGTCCTACCTGATAAAGGGAGGGAGAGAAAGGGAGAGACAATTGTGGGAGAGCGTATCAACTGTAGCGGGCTGATATTTAAAAGGGACAACTCCTTCCTGTTGGATCTGGTAGTGCAACGTGGAGTTCCCAGTGGTCTGCAAGGACTACTCTAGAGGTAGGAGGCTGTTGTTTTCCGCTAGGAGGACACCATCAACCATTGTCTGTGGTGCTGCACCAAGAGGCCGGTGGAGACAACTGTTTGAGTGTTGCTATTGAAGAAGGAGCGAGTTGCTGCCTAAAGAAGAAGAACAACACTACTACAACTATACTTGCTCCAGGAACATGTATAACCTTGCAACCTTTCATTCCTAGATGTATTATTGTTGACATGATCTTACTGTTAAGGGGAATCAAGCTTTAATTTTTTTTTCTATTTTCGCTGCCTTATCTGTCACCCCAATTTCTCTACAGTGGTATCCGAGTCACATCAATTTATGATGTATCTTGATTTAAATCAATATGATTAGATTTATTTTTATTACATATGATGTGGATATTAAACTGGTTAATGTGCATATCCGATTAAATTCCACATACGACTCCACAAATTAATATATATGATATGATATATATGTAATTTACATAGGTCACCCTAAAATCAGTTTTGATGGTAGATATTTTGCATGGTTATGGCCAATAATCCTAGATATGTGTGTACCTGGGTGTGGTTGTTTATTCCTATTTATATCCCAGTTTGCATATCGAGCCTCTCTCTCCTTTCTAAATGTAAATTAGTGCTCTTCTTCCTATTTCCCCTCGAATGTAACTTGATGTTTTCCATTTTATAATGTAATAAGAAATATGATAGTTTTAATTTATGTTTCGTTGTGAGAAGATGTTCTTCACCAGACAAATTGACCAGATTATGAGACGAACCAAGTTGACTGGAGGACCAAGGAGGACAAATGACAGGAGGATGAACATGTTGGATCTAAGGGCTCTAGAAGGGGGGGGGGTGAATAGAGCTACAAAATTTCTCACAAACATATTAGACCTTCAAGTTATATCAAGTTTAAGGCAATAGTTTAATTGTAATTTGAAGTCCTATCTAACAAGCATAGCAAGGATGAGAGAGATTGATAGCAAGCACTTGACAAAGGGAAGTAGAGTGGTTCCACGCTTCAAACTAGAAGTGAGTCAGTCCACTACCTAGAGAGGTCAACTTCTAGGACTTTACAAGTGCTTTTATCTATATTATCACCAATAAGAGTTACAACACAAGACCACCAAAGGACTTACCCATACAACCACAAGGAGATATCCACCTTACCAAAGGGCTTACCCACTTAGCTTGAGTCTTCAGCCTTCACCAAGGTCTTACCCACTCAAGTTCAAGTCTTCCACCTTGAAGGACTCTTCTTCTCCTCTTGGATCTTCAGCATTTGCCTTCTTTTTCACCTAAAGAAGATCACCACCTCTTCATCAACCTTGAAGAGGACCATCTACAACTCCTTTTTCACTCGATGGAGCTTGCTTCACCTTTTCTTCATGTAGGAAGGGGATAGGGAAGTAGGAGAAATTGAGAGATTTACATGCACAAGGGTGGATCTCTCTTACAATATGCCTAACTCACTCACAAATCATGAAATGAAGTGTAAAATAAAGAGAGAAAGGTGCTCAAGGAGTAGTATCACACTCAAATATAACAAGGACCTTGAATGTATTGAATGAGAAAACTTGGAATGAACTCCAAGGGGTCCTATTTATAGTTGGGGGTGCTTCCTTGAGTTGGGTAACACTTAGGGCCAAAATATAGCCATTTTTGCATAAGGAAATAGATCTATTTTCACCCAAAAAAGTCACCAACGATTATAATCACTTTTTCTACATTTTTCATACAGTGTATTCAGTCGAGTTTCAATAAAGGTAACTCGACCGATCAACTAAAAGACAAAGACAATTTTCAAACTATCGGTCGAGTTTGTTATGGGGAACTCGACCGATGAGCTAAAATTGAGTTTGCTCAGTGATCTGGTCAGTTGAGTTCTGTGAATG
The DNA here is from genome assembly GCA_963693085.1 of Alisma plantago-aquatica. Lineage (NCBI taxonomy): Eukaryota > Viridiplantae > Streptophyta > Magnoliopsida > Alismatales > Alismataceae > Alisma > Alisma plantago-aquatica. The sequence continues at coordinate 488,424,903 of OY856415.1, forward strand.
CAAAACTTGACTGATGGGTCATCTTTAGAAAATCCATCATAGGATCAGTCGAGATTGTAACTCGAACGATGAACAACCTGTGATCAATTTTCTAATTTGACTTTTGGGTGATTAAACCTTGGTATAAAGTGTCCCACATATTTTTCTCATCTTAGTTACAAGTCATATCATCAATACAAGTGATTACAAAATTCTTCTAAGGTCGTTTGAAGTGATTTCCTTATTGCATACTTGCATTGCATTTGACTTGAACTTGGACAAGCTAGGGCTTGTGTAATTTGATCCTTTTCATGTACCTAAAGCCTGAAATCAATCTTGAACAAACATATTAGATATATATGAATGGAATGGTTAAGTCATTATCAAAATATGGACAATGTATAACCCTTAGGTCAACATTCCCCCCTTTCTGACAATGACAAACCATTCCTCAATAATATTGAAAAGGATATTGAAATTATACCTTTGCCTTGTGAATTGTAAGGGGGTTCAAGATTTGAACAATGTGAATTGATCCCCCTCAATCTATGCTTACTTTAACCTACATAGTTATTCTATCTACACAAAGCAATATAACACATACATACTATATGATCCTTTAACAAGTCACATGATAAAGAATATAATGAATAAGAAAAAGATCATATATGAAATTATCAAAAAGGAAGGGGGGTATAAGAGAATATAGACAAGTCTTCTCTAAGCACAACTAAGTAGATATCCAAACATGCAATCTCATAACATACACCAAACAGAGACGAGAGAAACAAACAAGCTAAGTCATAATCAAAATACGGTGAAACATGGCACCAACTCATAAGGTATAACAGATCAAAGAGTAAGAGTGCACAAATATAGATTATAACCCAGAATACAAGTTCTCATAAAACAACTACAAGCAAAAATGATGAAAACTAAGATGATAAAATAGAATAGCTCAGATCATGTGCCCAGATTTTTCTAATACAAGATAGACTAGAAAGATATATATATGATCAGCAAACTAGACTAAAAACTAAGAACATCTAGATATCTAAGACGACCCGACACCAAATCAGACCGTCACAGAGTAATTAATTGCGGAATTAAAATATTAGCAGCGGATTACTGAAAATCACTAAAAATTAAAATCATTTGCAAAGAGATCTATCTCCAGGAAACTCTTATAACAAGAACCAAAATAATATATACATTCTGGTCCACAAAGTACATACCATGTACCTTATTTTCTCGAGGATTACATAAAACAGTTGCTCTGTTAAATCTACACATAAGCAACATAAAACCTCCAGGCATTAAATGCCAAAAATATCAAATCGATCATTAAAGCACTAACTACTGACTCCAAGGACCTGAGAGTACAGAGACGACTCATATGACTCATATCTACAAGACACGACAGTCAGTATCTCCACCTAAGATGTTATTGTTGTCCCTGATGCTGCTGTCCTTCCCCTGCTGTACAGTTTCTACCTCGTCATCCTCATCCACCTAAAAAGGTTGGATCCCACGGGGTGAGACAATTGAAATTGTCCCAGCGAGAGATATAAATCTCTGCCAGAAACATTATTATTGCAGATAAATAGTGATAAACTGAACAGAGGAATCTCTAATGAACATCATGATTTAATCATTATTAAGCAGAATAGAGCAATATCATCTTTTGAAGCATTATAGCTATAAATGACAAAACAGTAAATCATCTAACCCTTTTTATAAGGAATATGAAGAACATGCATAATATCTATCCATTTAGGATACAATAAGCAATGTAACATCAACCAATGATTTCCATATTTCATCCTTAAGCAAATACGCTACAGGGCTGATTACATTTTACAATCATACTTATGCCCTGAGGAAGTGAGTCGTACCGCTCAAATCCAACCTTCGGTTGCAAAACCCAAAGCCAATGCCTTACAAGATCAAAGGAAGAGCCGGACTCCTCGATCTCATCTGTCTCGATCAGTGCAAAACCACAAGCAGGACCACAGTCTCTTGCTTAAGTGACCTCAGTCACATGGTTAGCTCTCATAGGCTACCCATTCTCTAGCCCGCCTTGGTACATGTCTCGGCGCTAGTAAATCTGAGCCACGGGCCAGTTCACCATGCTCTCTGATCCATGAACGTATTCATGCTCCATCACAATGAGCCATGAGCCTGTTCACCATGCTCATTTACATATTATGAGTCTACAACCGAAGTTGCACTCTAATCCTCCTCTTTTTCGACTAGGAGAAACCCCGCATATTCAACAATATACGCTCCGGATTAACCAGCAGGAGAATCCATTTCACCATCACCAACTACTGACGATGATGGATCTATGGCCAGGGCTCTACATGATAATATTCCACTTGATTATTTAAGTACATTACCATATTCTTTTGGCATCAGTCAAGTTTTCAAACAAGAATTATTATGACAAATGCTACAAAGAAACATGTGATACTTTTATCAAGTACTCTTCAAAACTTAATAAAACATTGGGATCTCGATCCCTTATCTCATTACTGGGAATTCACGTCCCTCAACAATACCATCATCAATATCATCATCATGTTTACAAGATCTGGGTATTCAAACCCTTAGTTCATCACAGAACATGGTTACCACTATCAGGTAACTATTACCTCGAGGTCATCTGACCAAGGTATTCATGATACTTGTTACATAAGCATCTCACATAGTTCACCAGGCATATTAAACTTCTTGTCACCTCTCACTAGGCAACAATTAAAATAATGGCTCACAAGGCCCATTAACATCATAGTTCATACCTGGTGCTCATCATCTCATGATACCTGCATGGTTAGTATACTTTATAACAATCATATCAATTACATATCAACATTATACAATACAAGATAACACCACTATTCCCTCATTAGGATTAGGGTTTTCCCTTCTTTATCAATTAGGGTTTCACATAACATCACCCTACATTAGGGTTTCACATAACATCACTCTTCATTATGGTTTCACATAACATCACCCTACATTAGGGTTAGAGTTTCCTATTTCATTTCAATTAGGGTTTCTCAACCCATTACCCAAAATTAGGGTTAGGGTTTCTCATCCTTCTTGATTAGGGTTTCATGATCACATTATCAAAGATTAAACCCTAATTCAAAACTCCATGCATCTAGGAGAAGGAACTGATATTACAAGATTAATATCCAAGACCTAACTCATTGTTCCACATGTCTAGAATTACATAATACCTTCATAAGTATTCAATTAAACTTATGTATTGTAATTTTCTTTATTGATTAGGGTTTTATGATTACTTTATTAATCCAAACCCTAAGTCAGTGCTTCCACATATCTTGGAGCACATAGAATTATTTATGTATTAAATCATACTTATCATTGTTCCATGTACTAGGAACACACATCACCATCATACCTTATTCAGTTGACTTAACCTTTCACTAAGTACGTGCACCTATGCTTATCATAGTGCATTGAATTTTTTGCTTTCATAGGCATCAAGTGATAATCATTTTAATTATACTAATCACCTAAGTTCTTTAAAAGTACTTCCATTAAAATCAACTTAGAGATACTCTTCAACCACTTATGGGGTTATTAGTACTTACATGGTTTGAACCAATTAGACCTTCAAGCGGTCTTGGACCAATTGACCCTTCAAATGGTCTTGGACCAATTGACCCTTCAAACGGTCTTGGACCAATTAATCCTTCAAACGATCTTGGTCCAATTGACCCTTCAAACGGTCTTGGACCAATTGACCCTTCAAACGGTCTTCGACCAAACCTCTAAACAGTTTGATACCGTTTAGACATTCAAACAGTTTTGGTCCAATCCTTCAAACGGTTTGGGATCATTTAGACCTTTAAACGGTCTTGGTTTAGTTGAACCTTTAAATGGTTTGAAGACCATTAGACCTTAAACGGTCTTGATCTATTGCTTATCAAACAGTTTGAAGACCGTTAGACCTTAAACGGTCTTGACCTCTTACTCATCAAATGGTTTGAAGACCGTTTGACCTTAAACGGTCTTAACCTCTTACTCATCAAACGGTTTGAAGACCGTTATACCTTAAACAGTCTTGACCTCTTACTTATCAAACATTTTGAAGACCGTTTGATCTTTAATTGATTTGAATATTGATTAATCCTAAAGGGTTTGAGACCATTTGGTCCTCAAACGGTTTGAGACCGATTGGTCCTCAAACGGTTTGAGACCGTTTGGTCAAATCAGAATTGAAGCCGATTGAATCTAAATTAGGATTTTGACATCAATTGATCTAGGGTTTTGAAACCAATTGAATTTGATTTGTTTGAAGTTATTAGGTGATGAGACCAATCAATCCTTGAACCTATTGATACCATTTAGTCTCTAATAGTTTGAAACCGTTTGCCCTCCAATCGGTTTTGAAACTATTTGGTCACCAAAAAGTTTGAAACCGTTTGACCAACACAAAGTGAAACCGATTTCTCTTGATATTCTTGAGGTGTGTGATAAGATGATGTCATCATCATCAAGCTTCAGACCTCCGAATTCCACTATTATATATATGACGAATTCAACAATTATTCAAGAAGGAAAATAAAAGATCAACATATGATGAGAAATTGAAATCAATAATAACATTGATGGGTTCAAGTTATATAACCCTCCTTCAAAGTAGCTTCAAAGATTCAAGCTTCATGTCTCTAATGGTGAAAGAATCTCCTTCAACTATCCAAGGTTTGTTTCCAACTCTTTGGATGCAAAAGACAATCAAGGTTGAGCATTGGATGAAGGAGAGAAGAAAATCAATGTTGAAATCCGATTTCAACCATCAATTCAAGGTTGAAGATGATCATGGAGCTTACCTTCAGCTTGGGGAACGCTTTCCTCCTGCTCCTAAGCTCCTTGGTCATTGGCCAAAGCAAAGGGAGAAAGTGGTTTGCAAAATAGCCTTTCAAGTAAGGAGAAAATTGAGTATATGTAATTGATTTTCTAGGAGAGAGAAAGTAGAAGAAAATCTATCCACTTTCTTGCCACATGCCCCCTCCCTTCCTTGCCTTCAAAGCCATCTCCCTTTTTCTTAAATATCCTCTCAATTATCCTTGAATTAAAAGCAACCACTTTAAGCACCTTAATCATTATAATACTATTATCCATTTTTAGTGGACATTACTTTTTAATTAACAAATGTGAGTGGATTTCTTCACCTACTTAGGATATTTCGGTGCAACTCAAGGCATTTGGACGTCCTTGCACTATAGGATTTCAACTACAGACTTTTTAGTTGATGGGTACTTCAATTAATATATTTATTTTTGCTACAAATTAAATTAGGGTTTCAATTATGCTTAAATCTTGATTATTTTATTATCAAGATTATCTCTCCTCAAAAGTAGTTCAAACAAGACACCCCTTTCTTTTTCTTTTCTCTAATTGTTACCAAGAAACAGTAGGGATACTCTTGAAGTGGTATTTTACATGTTCAACCCTATATTTTGGGTAAATTGCAAATTACACCAAAACTAGCATTCAAAACACAAACATTATTCAAACAAGCTCCTTCTTGGAACTTAGACTTCCACAAGTCATACCTCAACATCGTTCTCATTCTTATGATGATATAACACTTGAGGAACATTTATCATGTAAGATTTGCAAGGTAACCCCCTTAAATTGGGTAAACTGCACTTCAGTCCAAAATAAGCAAAAATGTTGTTTCAACATAATTCAAATAAGACCAAAATTGAAACATAAGCTCTCCTTTAGTCTTAATTACTTTTCAAAAGATAAAGACAAGAATCTAAATGACTTAATTAAACAAAACTTCTAGGGTTAAGCCTTAACCCATGTCAGGGATGTTACAATTATCCACCCCTAACAGAGATTTCGTCCCCAAAATCATCAAGAGAAAAGAGAAGGGTACTTCATCTTCATCTCTTCCTCCAGATCCCACGTAGCTTCTTCAATGCCACGATGATGCCAGAGAACTTTCACAAGCATTATGTCTTTCTTTTTCAAATTTTTGATTCTCATGTCAAGAATCAACACTGGTCCCTCTACATAGGATATGTCTTCATTTAATTCTACCTCCACAGGTTGTAAAACTAACTCCCTGTCAGGGTGACACTTTCTCAGCATGGATATATGGAATACTGGGTGCAATCTGTGTAGCTCAGGTGGCAACTCCAACTTATAGGCTACCTTTCCAATCCGTTCAGTGATTGGATAAGGCCCCATAAATCTAGGAGCTAACTTACCCTTCTTCCCAAATCTAAGAACACCTTTCCAAGGCGAGACTTTGAGATACACTCTGTCTCCAACTTGGAATTCTAAAGGTCTTTTCTGTTTATCATCGTTTGACTTTTGTCTATCCTGTGCAACCTTTAACTGTTGTTGTATTACTTTAATTTCTCAGTTGTCTGTTGTACTAATTTAGGACCCAAAAGTTGGTATTCTCCTATTTCATACCAGCATACTGGAGATCTACAACGTCTACCATATAATGATTCATATGGTGCCATATCAATACTATGCTGATAACTATTGTTGTAAGCAAATTCTATTAAGCTCAAGTGTATATCCCAACTACAAACTGAAGGACACATGCCCTAAGCAAATCCTCCAAAGTTTATATAGTTCTTTTAGATTGTCCATCTGTCTACAGGTGAAAGGTGGTACTAAACCTTAACTACGTACCCAAAGCTTTATGTAGTCGTTCCCAAAAAAGACTCGTGAACTGGGGGCCTCTATCAGAAACAATTATAGCGGGAACCCCGTGTAAATGCATTATCTCATCTATATAGATCTGTGCAAGTTTCTCAGTAGTATAGGTTGTTTTGATAGGAAGAAAATGTGCTTAGTCAACCTATCAACTATCACCCAAATGGAATCATGACTTTTGGCCGTTCTGGGTAAACCAACCACAAAGTCCATGGTTACGTGATCCCATTTCCACTGTAGTATAGGTAAATGCTGCATTGTTCCTGCGGGATTTTGATGTTCAGCTTTAACTTGCTGACACACTGGACACCACATAACAAACTCAGCTACATCTTTCTTCAATCCATGCCACCAATACATATCTTTCAGGTTATGATACATTTTGGTGCTCCCTGGATGCATTGCATACATGGATGAAGGAGCTTCCTCCATGACTAACTTCCTTAAGTCATTACCATCAGGTACTACCATCCTACCATGGTAACAGACTAACTCATCATCTGACTCATGAAACCCATCCCGTTTCTCACTACCATACTCTGACCTGATCTGCCGAATCACAGTATCAGTTTGTTGTGTCTCTTTTATTTGTTGTTTCAGAGAAGGTTTTATGCACATCTCAGCTAATAGTCCAGCTAACAAGGATACTTTAAGTTGTACATTGTTTTGCCTCAAAGAGACAAGCATGTTTCGTTTAAAGCACATTAAAGAGTTCAATTGTGCTTTGTCCATGTTTGGTGATGATGGTTTTATACTTAGTGCATCAACCACTACATTAGCCTTTCCCGGATGATAATCAATTGTACAATCGTAGTCCTTGATTAACTCCATCCAACGGAGTTGTCTCATGTTCAACTCATGTTGTGAAAATATATATTTTAGGTTCTTATGGTCTGTGAAAATCTGGAATGCCTCTCCATAGAGATAATGTCTCTAGATATTCAATGCATGAACCACAATAGCTAGTTCTAGATCATGTGTTGGATAATTTTCCTTGTGTTTCTTAAGCTGTCGAGAAGCAAAAGAAATCACTTGTTTATCCTACATCAACACACATCCTAGACCGTTCTTAGAAGCATCACAGAAAACAATATACCCCTTTCCCTGCTCAGATAACATTAATACAGGTGCACTGGTCAACCTTTCTTTCAACGACTAGAAAGAATGTTGACACTTGTCATTCCAGAAAAAAGGAACCTCCTTCCTGGTCAATCTGGTTAGGGGTAATACTATAGAACTGAAGTTCTTAATGAACCTCCTATAGTAGCCTTCCAATCCTAGAAAACTGCATATCTCCGTTGGTGTCTTTGACTGTTCCCACTACAAGATAGATTCTACCTTTTTAGGATCAACATGGATACCTGAGGTAGATATTATGTGTCCTAGGAAAGACACTTCTGATAACCAGAATTCACACTTACTGAATTTGGCATATAACTTGTGCTCTCTCAGTAAAGTTAGGGCCTGACGAAGGTGTTGTTCATACTGTTGATCATCTTTACTGTAAACCAGGATGTCATCTATAAAGACTACTATGAATTGATCAAGGAATGGCTGGAAGATTCTGTTCATGAGTTCCATGAATGTAGCTGGTGCAATAGTTAGTCCAAACGACATAACTATGGACTCATAGTCACCATACCTTGTCCTAAAGGCTGATTTAGGTATGTCACCCTCCTTGATGCGTAACTGATGGTATCCTGACCTCAGATCTAGTTTAGAGAAGATAGTTGTACCACACAACTAGTCAAACAAGTCATGTATCCTTGGTAGAGGTTATTTATTCTTTATGGTTACTTTGTTTTTTGTCTATAGTCGATGCATAACCGCATAGACCCATCTTTCTTTTTAACGAAAAGGACCGGAGCACCCCATGGTGAAGTACTCGGTTGAATAAAACCCTTTTCAAGAAACTCCTATAACTGTTTCTTGAGTTCTGCCATCTCAGCAGGTGCCATTCTATAAGGCGCTTGAACTATTGGTTGTGTACCCGAGATTAGATTAATCTCGAAATCAATCTCTCGGGGTGGAGGAACACCTGTAAGTTCCTTAGGAAACACATCCTCAAACTCCCTAACAATCAGAACTTCAGAAAGATTAGGACTCTCTGCCCTGGTATCTACCACATGTGCCAAGAATACAAAGCATCCTTGTCTCATCAACTTCTCAGATACCATTGCTGACACAAGATAGGTTGGAAGAATCTTTCTATCCCCATGAAAGATCCATGTACCACCATTATCTATGAACATAGCCTGCTTGGAACCACAATCCAAGACAACTTTATACTTTTCCAAGGTGTCCATCCCAAGAATTATGTCAAACCCATGCATCTCAAGTGGTATAAGATCCACCTGAATGCTATGTTCTGAAAAAGAAAGAACACAGGGAGAACATACCTCCCACAACACTGCAGATCCAACTAACGGAGTTTCTAATAACAAGTTATCTGCTCTATGACTATCAGTCATATTGCAGTCATGAATCACCTTTCGAGTGATAAAGGAATGCGTAGCACCCAGATCAATCAAAATAGATACAAAATAGGATGAAGACATATCAGAATGAAATAATTCCATCTGACCTGTCATGACTCGTGGGTTGACCACTGCTTCTGGCTAATTCATAGCATAGAATCTTACCGTTGCTGGTTGTCGACCACTCGCCCTGTTGTTGGATGTAGATGAGCCATCTTGGGATGCCTGTCCACATACTCGTGTGCCACTACTAAACTGTCACTTTTGAGAGCTTTGTTGACTCTGTCTCGGTGGTTGGGTTACACTCACGTATCTAGCTAAACAATCTTTCATCAGATGTCCCATCTTTCCACATTTATAACATACTCTGTTCTCCCACTATGATCTAGATGGTCCTATTACTGACTTTGATGCTGAGCTGTGAGCTCCCTTTGGTGGTAAACTACGACCTCTACCCTTACTGGATGTCCACAATGTTTGGGTATTGGACCTCGGCGGTGCTGTTGGCACAGAAAACCTTGGTTTCTTAAAACTTTCAGACTTCTGACCTTGGAACCGGGTATATACTTTCTTATTGTTGGCCTGATGCTTCTCAATCACAGACCTTTCTATCTGCCTAACATACTCCACAAAGGTGGCAAACCTCTCTCTATTCTCTAGACCAGATACTGGTGTGGTCAAATCAGCGTTCAAACCCTTCTCAAAATGCCAAATCCTCTCCTCATCTGTAGCAGCCATGTGCGGACAGAACTGTAGAAGCTCCATAAATTTAGCTTCATACTCACTAATGTTCATTGGTCCTTGCCTTATCTGCTCAAATTGAGAGATTTCTCATCCAGGTAAGTCTTGGGAAAATATCTACTAACAAACACTCGTCGGTCTCAATCACAGACCTTTCTATCTTTAGGTTTCAAGTTTGATATGTACCATGTTAGAATCCTAAGTCTATTCTAGGGTAAGGTAGGGATAAGACCGTTGGGAGTAGGTATTACACAAGACCATAGGGTTGGGAGGTAACAGCTATCATTGTCTGAGGACAATGGGTTAGGAGATTTATTACCTTCATGAACTCATGGGACCCAAAGGGCGAATGAGGAGGGCACTCTCTGGTTGCATATGGGAAGAAGGATGACCCCAAAAGTACCGACACCCTACAGACCTAGGGGAAATGACTAAGGATTGTGTGGTAACCCAAGTGTGTTTGGGACTAGTTTTCCATGGAAGTAAACTTGTTATCGAGATGTTCATGATGTGGAGACATGTGTTACACATTTCAACTTAGATTGGAAGTGTACTAGCGATCTCGGATGAGCCATCTCTACTCTTGGAATGGGAAGAACTCTGTGTTTGGACCGACGCCAAATGCTTATTTCCTCTCGTTATAGGGGTGAGAGACAGGGCAATACACATGCCATACACTAAGGATAAATATGCTATGAGTTGAAACATTGCTTTGATGTATGAGGATAAAGATAGTAGTGTACCTTCGTGGAGACTATGATGTATGGATAGGTTTCAAACACAAAGAGAACTAAGGTAGTCATCTTATAAGGACGTTCTTATCATGAACTGTATGGAATTTATGAGTTATATAAGTTTGAGTTTGACGAGCTCATAGTTTTCTTGACTCAGTTAGACTTAAATCCAAAATGAGGATGATGAGTGGTGTATATGAAGGTTTATGTTACACCCCGATCTCACAATTTCCTCAAATCATGAGATTAGGGCATAAGATAGGACTTATATGTAACACAAAGAACACCATTAACTTTTTTCTTTTCTTTAAAACTCTTGTTTCCCTGCATTGAACCACATAACATCTTAACAAAGGAATCTGAACATTTCTTTTACTAATTAGACTTCAATAGTAAAGATACATGTATAAACATTCATGATGTCTCTCACACCTTATGCACATAAAACTTGCTAATTAGCATACATATCAAAAGAGGAACAATATTACACATCGTAATTACAACTCTCTCTCTTATCTCTTACTGAGGACCTAGAGTGACAAGGACCGACTGACTCAACTAATCTTGTGCTTAACTCTTGTGGAAGATCTACACTGATGCTCTGACCATCTTCAAGTCCACGCGGTTAACCCTAAAATGTTTGAGTAGAGGGGTGAGCCTACTCGCTCAGTGAATGAGTACCTCAAGGAAACAGTCTAAGGCACTAATGTGATTACAGATATAACTTTGAATAAACGTTATGAAATTTAACAACAATAAATACTACACTGAGCAGTTCTAAAACAATATAATTGAAATAACAAAGAATGTAAATATTGCATCCAAAGAATAACTACTAGAAGACTATGCTCTAGTCTTCTTTAACTCTTTCATTTATAAGGAACTCTGTGAACCTATATGATCATATTTTAGCTTATGCCCTAATCATATGCAGTGTACTCTGCATATAAAGATCCGTAGCGAACTACGATCCCACCATACAAGACTTAGCGACACACCCGGGAAATGCTAAGTCTGACGCCAGCCCTGTTCTGCCACAGGACCCCAGGCTCTCCGGCCTGACTCATAGGCTCTTCGGCCTCAATGCACTACTCTGAGTGCTCTAGACTCCTCCTCTAACCTGAGTACACAGGCGGAGAGTCTCACGGGGTTACCTCCATGACTCCGCACGGATCTTGTTGCAATAACCCCTATTTTCTCTAGTGCCACCGTGACTCTGCACAGATTATTGTTGAACACTGCCTCTCTGTCCTAGTGCCACCATAATTACTCAACCGGTTGATGTTGGACACGAGTTTCACTCCTAAGGCGCAGACCTCCCAAAGGGGTTCTACGGTGTTCAGGGCACCTAAGTCTAACATTAATATTATAGATACATGTAAAACAGAAATCATAACTCATTTTACATTTCTCACAAGGCTCACACGGCCTGCCATATCATATCATATAAAACATCATAGCTCATGTATTCAACATATACCATGTCTCAGTAACATCCCTTTCGAGGGCATGTCATATCTAATCACCTGCAATTTACGAGATATGTATTGAAATATAAGAAGCCCTGCAGTATGTAGATATCAACTCAGAGAGAACAAGCATATAAAGTTAAATGCACTAGAAGCATACAATTCAACAGGTACGTATCACCACATCTCATATCGAGATCTTTCATGTCACCATAACATGATTCATTGAACACCCTATCCTTAGGGTTTCATTTGCCTTATTCATTCATCACATGCCAACACCCTACTCTTAGGGTTTCATTCGCCTCATTCACCTTTTCATTTACCTCATTCACTTGTCACATGGCTCTCATAAGGATTTCATAGGATATAAGCATTCACTAAATAAAGATTGTTTTCAACGAATCATATACAATCGATATATGTATGAAACCATGGAAATTGAACTAAATTTAGGTTTCCATGCTATTCATTGAGATATCATGCACCAAGGATAAAATTCAAATAAGGTAATCCATGAGGTACATCCTAACCACTTATAAGATTACTAGTCCTTTTCAATAAGGTTGAAACTCTAGAGATATCTCAATTAGGTTAAACCCTAATTACGTCATATGGTATAAATCTGAAAAGCATTCTTACTAGGATGTGTTGTATACGTTTCTGATGTGAATCTACCATCAAAGAGTCATTCAAACAAAGAAGGAATCCATATCATATCAAATTGCAACAGCTCAAATTAAACGGACATTTCAGGGTTTAGAATCACATACCAAGCAATTAGGGATTTGGATGCTATAATCAAATTTCGTGCATTATACTGTTTAAAGGAAGAACCCACTCACCCTAAGGTGTGAAAACACCTCAAAACTGCAGCTCAACTCAGGGGATCTCGAACTCATATCAAATCCCTAGCAAATCTCCCAATTCTTCTTCCATTCAACTAGGAAACCTTGAAAATGAGGGATTGTGAAGAAAGGGTGAGAAAAGAGGGAATTTCGACATCATCTTGGATCAAATCAGAGCATGGATGGAATCTTGACATGAGAGAGAAGATTAACCATAAAAGTCTATGCAAAGGATCCAAACTTACTTGATTTCACCAATCCTCGGACCGCAAAACCCTAGGTCAGCAATTCCTCCTCTTTCTCCACTCAAGCCCTAACTCTCCGTCTCTCTCTAGATTTTCGTTTCTCTGGGATGGATGACGAAGAATGAGAGCTGTGTGTGTGTGTGGTCGATCATATAAGTCAATTTGAGCTGCTTGGGTCAATTGCATATTGACCCAACACTCAACTTTAATTATATTGGCTGAATATTCAGTTATACAAAAGTTACTGTAATTCGTTTATTTCAGAGATCAAACATTTATCCAACAATTATGAGAATTTATCAAGTTGTTTATAATTTACCTATAAAGCTTCAGCTAAAATTTGAGATCATTTGAAATTACCAATAAATAATTAAAAATAGAACAGTGCACTGCTATATTGTAGTCTGCAGCAGATTCGGTCGAGTTTGTCCTGCACAGAACTCGACCGACACCCTCACTGTAGAGATCAAAAGTCATCCAAAAATTATTCCAATTTAACAGAGTGTCTAAAACTTTGTTTTTCAAGCACAGTTAAAATTTGAGATCAATTGGATATACCAATAAAAAGATAAAATTCAATTACCACACTGCTGTATAAATCTGGAAATATGATCGGTCGAATTTGAAACTCGACCGATAAACAGGTCAGAACATTCTTCAAAAATTCTGATATTTCCCAATATTGTTCACATTTTATATATCCAAATCATATCCAAATTTGAAGTAAATCATAGTTACACATAAAATACTAAAAATCATTTACTGAGACACTATACTTATCAAATTCTGTATTCATATGTCATTAAAACCCTATTTTGGGCCGATTAGGGTCTATGCTTCTCAAACCCTAATTCTCAAGACAAAAGAACATTTAGACTTCTTATCATAGTTAAAACATACTAATTGTGTTATCGTCATTAATTAGATTTCAAGAATGATTATTCCAATTAATCTTTGCAATTGTCTAGGTAAACCCTAGTTTACCAATTAAGCTCAGATGGGGTCGTAACAACTCTCCCCCCTTAGAATGTTTCGTCCTCGAAACATAAACCTACAAGAAAGATACATTCAAGGTTATTCTAAGCTTCTAAAGCCTTCCATGACATTGTATTTGTAAGGCCCCTAAACTTTCTTAATGAGTTGAAGGAGCTTAATTACCATACTTGAATGCTTATAACTCTAATATAATCTTTTGATATGTTTTGAAATCATAACGCAAGCTTAAGTTTCAAATTTGGTCCAATTTGGACACTGTTTGAGAAAGTTATGCAATTTTCCATATATTTCAGACTTTTCTGCAATTTACCCAATTGAGGGGTTTTCTTTGCAATTTGTCACATACATTATATTCATTAGTTGTTATATTATCATTCTTGAGATTTTTGAGCCATGGGGACCCTATTTGAGTCATGCTTTGAAGGTGTTTTTATCAAGGGCAATTTAGGGTTTTCCCCCTTCATGGATGAGCTACCTTTAGTAGCTATCCACTAAGGAATTATGTGATTGGCTGAGAATTTCGTCAAAGGCAAGCCAAGCAGGTCTAGAGGGACGGTGGGAGAGCTGTGTGTGTGTGTGTGTGCTTATGTATTTTAATAATATAAAGCCATGGATACTTGGATATATATTAGAATTTCAATTTTTTTTTCTTTTTCTTAATATTAAAGTGTTATATACTTATCCAAAAGCCCACAAACGAGCCATTTGCTCTCCATTCTCTCTCTCCTTCTCCCAGCCTCGTCCTCCCTCTGTTCAGCTGCGATTTTTTCTGCCCAAGGAAGAAGAAGGTGGGGATCCTCTTGGAAACAAATTCTAGGGTTGAAATTGATTCTCTTTTTGGGTGTATGATGCTTCCCCCAAGTGATACTAACCTAAAAGTGTAAGTTTTTCATTATTTCCTCCGTCCAATTCTTTTTTCCTCTTCCTCCTACATCTCTCCAGGTCGGAACCATGGTTTTCCATGGTGAAAGTTCCCCTAGAACTCAAAACTCCTTCCTTCTTGTCTCTTTTCTAGGGTTTTGCTTGTTTGTGGAGAGAATTGCATAGTTGGCCAAATTCAGATCTGAATCCAAGGTTTCCTTGCCCTATTTTCTCGAGATTTTTGCTGTTGGATATCTGAACTACTCTATAGAGGCGAGTTATATAACATTCTTCACTTATATTGCTTATTAGAAGCTTGTTAGTTCATGATTATGCTTGAATGTGATGATCTAAGCATAGTGGAATTATGCTTGTTTAGAATTACGAATTTTGTGGTGTTTCCTATTTTATTCCAGTTCTATATGAACCTGTAAACTTGTGTAAAGCCTTTATAAGGTGTAACATGATTTGGGACAGGTTGATAGCAACAACCTATGGCATTATGTACAAAACAAATGATGGTGCAAATTAGGGTTTTTAAACTATTTCCTTCCCTATCACATAATTGATTGTTATACCATTCAATAACCAATAGTGTTGCTATCTTAGCAACTTATGTTCGTGATCAAGGGTGTCAAATTTATAGTTACAACCTATGGTTACCACCTTAGGACAAGTTTTGACTCAATTATACATTTAATTATCATCCACTAAGTATTTTAATGATGTTATCAATCGATGATGATATTGGCCTATTATTTGATGATGTTAATTGAATGTATTACTGATCTAGCAACCAATGGTGACTTAATGATTACAATTAATGGTGGATCAGGTCATCACCATATATGATGAATTAGGAATGTAATTGTAGATTTGACTATACCTTGAACCAATGGTTCCTAGGTTCAATTGATCTAATGGTTAGACCTATACTTCAATTGATAACCTTGAACAATGAACCTGATCCAATGAATAATATTGGATGCTTTAACATCCAATGGATTTGAATAAATCACATGTTATTATATGTGGTTCCTAGTGAATATAATTTAATGGTTCAATTCCATTAATTGGAAGCATTACCTTTGCCATTGTATAGTTATATTTGATAAATCACTATAATAAGTGGATGTGTAACTCCCGTGTGATCTAGCTTGTTATACCTAACCTTGATGTAATTATTTGATGTTGATTGGTTATAATCCGACCTCTTGAATGATTAATGTGATAATGAATTACATTCTTCTTGTGTTGAAACCACATTGTAGTACTATTTCAATATCATAGTGCATTGCCATGTTAATATCTATGGATACATATGTGCTAATGATCTTTTGAGCCTTGTTTAAGGCATGGAATGATGATGATAACCTTACTATACATAATGTGATGGTCTTAATGACCTTTGGGCAAGCTTGAAGCCATGATTGAGGTGAAATCCTCTTTATGTTCCAATAAGGGTTAAAACCCTGGAACTTGTGATAAGATATTGGTATCTTGGAAATAGTATCATGATAAGTGTGGTCCATTAATTTGCAATGAATGATAGGATGTGGTAATATGATTAAGATTTTTACATCAAATGTTTTATATCCTTTGAATTCATTATACATATATTCTTGTTAGAAAATAATTAGGGTTTGAATGTCCACTTGTATGATAAAGCCTTAACGCATTCAATTGGCAGTAATTAATCAAGTGTAACCCTAATCATGTAGAGCCCTGTGCCGTAGAGCCATCTTCAGTGTCAGAATTTACTGGATGGTGAAACGAGTATTCCCAAGGGAAACTCGGAGCGCATACTGTTGAGTATGTGGGGGTGGCAAGTTGAGGATATATTCTTGTCATCCACAATTGCAGGTTATGGAGGATGGCTATGGTCATGCCTCAGACATTTGATGTGATTGAGGACAACTGCGGTTGTACCTAGGATTAGAGGGTTTTGTATACCCTGTGTTCTAGTGTCGTAACTTGTACCAAGTACGAACTAGTTGTTATCAGTTGACTATATGTCACTGTTGGCAGTTTGACTGGTATGTCACTGCGGTTTACTCGTACTGACCGAGGGGAAGAGATCTTAGGATACCGGCACTCCTAGATCTTATACGGAACTGAATAGCACTTCGCAGTGGTCAGTTGGACTTTGAGTGGTACGACTCAAACTCCCCAGGGCATAATAATAAAAGATATAATACCAGCCGTGTAGTATAATTGCTAGGGTTTAAATACGTATCACATTGGTTGATTAACCCTTGTATTGTCTTTACACTACATATTTCTTACATGATGTAGACTTATGAAAACTGTGTAATTCTACTTGATGCTTCAACTTATTTGCTTAACTGCTTAGTATGCTTAAATTGTTCAATCTGTTCATATTGCTTATTCAATACCCTAACTGCTCTATGTAATTACTGTTAATTAATAAGTTATAATCAATATATGTTGGAGAGAGTTATATCTCTCGCTGGGACTGGGTCTCACCCGTGGGTAACCACATTTTTTTAGGTGGTCGCGGGCAGCGTGGTCGAGGTCGTGCTGTGGAAGAGAACCAACCTGGTGATCAATAGATTCAGAAGGTTGGTTAGTTGTAGATGTTAGTTATAGATGTTAGTAGTATAGTCCTAGGGTCGTCCCTGTACTCTCAGGTCCTGGTATAGGATGTGTTTTCTAGACGATATACTTGTATCAACATGAGATTTTGGTCGTATGCCAATGTTTGTAAATATATGGCATGTACATGTGAAATATCTTTTGTATGCAGGATGTGACTGAGGTCTTTGGACCCTTATGCAAATGCTTGATACAATATATGAGAATGGAATGATGGACATTTTATCAATGTTCTAAAGTTTGTTTACACCTTTGGAATCGGTTTTAATTATTCTGCATTTTTGACAATGTGATTAATTAGTAGTTGATCGTGTTTTGAGTTTTGAGTAATCTCGTTTAACGTGATGAGGTGTCACCGTTAAGTTGGTATCAGAGCTCTAGGTTTACCGAGTCTACAGGGACATAGGACGTAGGTTTGAGTCTGTTCTTATGTATCCAACATATCTGATCATAGTTTATGCTTATGCAGATATGTCTGGAGGACATGAAGAACATGTTGAGAGTAGCTATGTTGCACCAGGAGGAGGTGCAGGGAGGCATGCACGCAATGAGAGAGTGCCAGAAGCAGGGCCAGAGCAGCCCACAATGCCTCATCTAGACCCGACAATGATTGCCAATCCTGAGTTTCAGCATATGTTTAGACAAATGATGGCCACAATCACACATATTGCTGACAGAGCACCAGCACCTCCAGCTAGGGCAGCCGCTTCTAATGTGGAGTCCCTAGGTATCGGGAAGACATTTGAACGTCTTAGACGTGTTGGGGCAATTGAATATGCAGGTACTTCTGATCCAGCAGACGCTGACATGTGGTTGAATGAGCTGGAAAAAGCTTTCAAAATCCTAAACATCACTGAAGAAGACAAAGTTAAGCATGCAGTATACTTGTTGAAGGGCAGTGCTGGCCACTGGTGGGCCATAGAAGAGGAGAAAAGGCCAGGAGTTGTGATAGGATGGGAGGAGTTTCAGAGGGAATTTGTTAGTCGATATTTTCCAGAGACCTACCTAGATGAGAAAATCTCTCAGTTCGAGAAGATTCGTCAAGGAGCTATGAATATCAATGAGTATGAATCAAAGTTTATGGAACTTCTGAGGTTTTGCCCACACATGGCAGCAACAGACAAGGAAAGGATCCAGAGATTTGAGAAGGGTCTGAGTACAGAGTTGACTACTACAGCATCAGCCTTGGAGAACAGGGAAAGGTTTTCCACCTTTGTGGAATCTGTCAGGAGGATTGAGAGGTCTGCCATAGAGAAGCGTGATGCTAATGCTAAGAAGCGACCTATGCAGTTTCAAGGGCAATCATCTGGAGGCTTTAAGAAGCCAAGGTTTTTCCCATCATCGTCACAACCAAGGTCAACCTTCACTGAACCAAGATCACATGCACCATCACAGTGGACCCCGAGCCAGGGTAGAGGTCACAATTTTCCACCGACGGGAGCCCGTAGTACCTCATCAATTTCAGTGACAGGGCCATTTAGGCCATATCAGGACACCATAACATGTTACAAGTGTGGGAAAGTGGGGCATACAAGACCTTATTGCCCTATGAAAGATGAGGAGGTGACTCAGCAGGCAAGGCAAAGTCAACAAGGTCCACAACAACGACAGTTTAGTAGTAGTAGTGGCAGAGGACGTGGTCAGGTGTCCCATGCAGGATACTCAGGACAGGTGAGCAGAGGACGTGGACGGCAGCAGGCAACAGCTAGGTTCTATGCCATGACCCAGCCTGAAGCAGTGGTCAATCCACGAGTCGTGACAGGTCAGATGGAGTTATTTCATTCTGATATGTCTGCTTCTTGTTTCATATCTGTGTTAGTAGACCCGGGTGCGACACACTCTTTTATTACCAGAGAGGTGATAGATAGTTGTTATCTACCTGTTAGCCTTAGATCTGATAGCCTGTGGCTAGAGACTCCTTTGGTTGATTCTGCCGAGTTGCTAGAAGTGTGCTCTTCTTGTGTTATTTCTTTCTCTGGACATAACATTCAAGTGGATCTTCTGCCACTTGACATGCATGGTTTTGATGTAATCCTAGGAATGGATACCTTGGAGAAATACAAGGTAGTCTTGGACTGTAGTACTAAGGTGGCGACATTCCATGACGGAGATGTACAGTGGATTTTTCAGGGTGATAGGAAGATTCTTACTACATGTTTGATGTCAGCCATGACAGCTGAGCGGTTGATGAGACAAGGATGTGAGGCTTTCTTAGCTCATGTTGTGGATACCAAGGCGGTAGGTCCTAGTATCCAGGAGTTACCAGTGGTGCGAGAATTTGAGGATGTCTTTCCTGAGGAATTTCCTAGCATTCCCCCTCCTAGAGAGATTGAGTTTGAGATCAATCTTGTTCCTGGAACACAACCCATAGCACAGTCAGCATACAGAATGGCACCAGAAGAGATGCAGGAGTTAAAGAAACAGTTACAAGAACTATTAGAGAAGGGTTTTATTAGGCCGAGCACTTCCCCTTGGGGTGCCCCAGTGTTGTTTGTTAAAAAGAAGGATGGTTCAATGAGGCTGTGTATAGACTACAGACAATTGAACAAGGTGACAATAAAGAATAAGTATCCTTTGCCGAGGATTGATGATCTTTTTGATCAGTTGAGAGGTGCCACTGTGTTTTCAAAGATAGACCTGAGGTCAGGTTACCATCAGTTGAGAATTAAGGTTGATGACATACCTAAGTCAGCTTTTAGGACTAGGTATGGTCATTATGAGTTTGTGGTTATGCCATTTGGGCTAACCAATGCACCTGCAGCTTTTATGGACCTAATGAATAGGGTGTTTAGACCTTATCTTGATCAGTGTGTTGTCGTGTTCATAGATGATATTCTGATATACTCCAAGGATAGTCATCAACATGAGCAACACCTTCGCCAGGCATTGACTTTGTTGAGGCAGCACCAACTTTATGCTAAGTTCAGCAAGTGTGAATTCTGGTTAGCTGAAGTGTCTTTTCTGGGCCATGTTATATCTGCAGAAGGCATTTGTGTTGATCCCAAGAAAGTGGAATCTGTACTAGAATGGGAGCAACCAAAAACACCGACAGAGATCCGTAGTTTCCTTGGTCTGGCAGGTTATTATAGGAGGTTCATCAAAGACTTCAGTTCTATAGCGTTACCCCTAACTAGGTTAACCAGGAAGGATGTTCCTTTTTCTTGGAATGACAAGTGTCAATGTTCTTTCCAGATTTTGAAGGAAAAGTTGACTAGTGCACCGGTGTTAGTACTGCCAGAGCAAGGGAAAGGTTATATTGTCTTTTGTGATGCTTCAAAGAATGGGTTGGGATGCGTGTTGATGCAGGATAAAAATGTGATTTCTTTTGCTTCACGACAACTTAAGAAACATGAGGAGAATTACCCAACACATGATTTGGAGCTTGCTGCAGTGGTCCATGCCTTAAAGATCTGGAGACACTATCTTTATGGTGAAAAGTGTCAGATCTTCACTGACCACAAGAATCTACAGTATATCTTCTCAAAACAGGAGTTGAATATGAGGCAGAGGAGATGGATGGAGCTGATTAAGGATTATGATTGCACAATAGACTACCATCCAGGGAAAGCTAATGTGGTAGCTGATGTATTGAGTAGAAAGTCATCTTCATCATTAAGGGTAGATAATGCACAATTAAATTCCTTGATGTGCCATAAGAGAGATATGCTAGTATCTCTTCGCCAGATGAATGTACAACTAGAAGTTTCCTTGCTGGCAGGATTGTTGGCACAGTTACAAGTGAAACCTACCTTGAGACAACAGATTCATGATGTACAACAAAATGATACTGTGATACAGAATATCCGATCAGGGATTGGTAGTGAAAAGTATGATGGCTTTCACGAGGCAGATGATGGTACAGTTTGTTACCATAATAGGATAGTAATTCCTGATGTTGATGGGTTGAGGAAGATGGTACTTGAGGAGGCTCACTCCTCCATGTATGCAATGCATCCTGGAAGTACCAAGATGTATCAAAACTTGAAAGACATGTATTGGTGGCCAGGTCTAAAGCGTGATGTGGCAGAGTTCATTGCTAAATGTCCAGTTTGTCAGCAGGTGAAGGCTGAGCACCAAAAACCTACAGGGACATTACAATCCTTGCCAATACCACAATGGAAATGGGATCATATTACTATGGACTTTGTGGTTGGTCTTCCTAGGACAACCAAGGGTCATGATTCCATATGGGTGATAGTAGACAGATTGACTAAGTCAGCTCATTTTCTGCCAGTTAAGATGACATTTAAAGCAGAGAAATTGGCACAAATATATGTTGATGAGATAGTCCGTCTGCATGGCATTCCAGTGACTATAGTTTCTGATAGAGGTCCACAGTTTACAAGTCATTTTTGGGAGCGTCTGCATTCAGCAATGGGAACACAATTGAGATTCAGTACAGCTTTTCATCCGCAGACGGATGGCCAGTCAGAAAGGACTATTCAAACTTTAGAGGATCTCTTAAGGGCATGTGTGCTACAATTTCTTGGTAGTTGGGATGTACATCTAACTCTGATAGAGTTTGCGTACAACAATAGCTATCAAAGAAGCATAGATATGGCTCCTTATGAGGCTCTGTATGGGAGACGATGTCGGTCTCCTCTTTGCTGGTATGAGACCGGTGAATATCAACTTTTGGGTCCTGAGCTAGTACAACAGACTACAGAAAAGGTTAAAGTGATACAACAACAGTTGAAAGCAGCCCAGGACAGGCAGAAATCTTATGCAGATAATCGACGCAGACCACTTGAGTTCCAAGTGGGAGATAGAGTATATCTTAAGGTTTCTCCTTGGAAAGGTGTGTTGAGGTTTGGAAAGAAGGGTAAGTTGGCTCCTAGATTTATGGGACCATACCCTATCCTAGCTCGTGTTGGAAAGGTAGCATATAAGTTGGAGCTACCACCAGAGCTACATAGATTGCATAATGTCTTTCACATCTCTATGTTGAGGAAATGCCATCCAGATACTGAACAGACAATTCAACCAGTAGAGGTTGAGTTACATGAGGATATTTCCTATGTTGAGGGTCCTGTGTTGATCCTGGATAGAAGGGTGAAAAAGCTGAAGAGAAAGGATATAATACTAGTGAAAGTTTTGTGGAATCACCGTGGCATTGAGGAAGCCACATGGGAACTAGAGAATGAGATGTGTAGAAAATACCCATCTCTTTTTGCGTAGGATTTCGGGGCGAAATCCTTGTTAGGGGTTTATAGTTGTAAGGCCCCTAAACTTTCTTAATGAGTTGAAGGAGCTTAATTACCATACTTGAATGCTTATAACTCTAATATAATCTTTTGATATGTTTTGAAATCATAACGCAAGCTTAAGTTTCAAATTTGGTCCAATTTGGACACTGTTTGAGAAAGTTATGCAATTTTCCATATATTTCAGACTTTTCTGCAATTTACCCAATTGAGGGGTTTTCTTTGCAATTTGTCACATACATTATATTCATTAGTTGTTATATTATCATTCTTGAGATTTTTGAGCCATGGGGACCCTATTTGAGTCATGCTTTGAAGGTGTTTTTATCAAGGGCAATTTAGGGTTTTCCCCCTTCATGGATGAGCTACCTTTAGTAGCTATCCACTAAGGAATTATGTGATTGGCTGAGAATTTCGTCAAAGGCAAGCCAAGCAGGTCTAGAGGGACGGTGGGAGAGCTGTGTGTGTGTGTGTGTGCTTATGTATTTTAATAATATAAAGCCATGGATACTTGGATATATATTAGAATTTCAATTTTTTTTCTTTTTCTTAATATTAAAGTGTTATATACTTATCCAAAAGCCCACAAACGAGCCATTTGCTCTCCATTCTCTCTCTCCTTCTCCCAGCCTCGTCCTCCCTCTATTCAGCTGCGATTTTTTCTGCCCAAGGAAGAAGAAGGTGGGGATCCTCTTGGAAACAAATTCTAGGGTTGAAATTGATTCTCTTTTTGGGTGTATGATGCTTCCCCCAAGTGATACTAACCTAAAAGTGTAAGTTTTTCATTATTTCCTCCATCCAATTCTTTTTTCCTCTTCCTCCTACATCTCTCCAGGTCGGAACCATGGTTTTCCATGGTGAAAGTTCCCCTAGAACTCAAAACTCCTTCCTTCTTGTCTCTTTTCTAGGGTTTTGCTTGTTTGTGGAGAGAATTGCATAGTTGGCCAAATTCAGATCTGAATCCAAGGTTTCCTTGCCCTATTTTCTCGAGATATTTTCTGTTGGATATCTGAACTACTCTATAGAGGCGAGTTATATAACATTCTTCACTTATATTGCTTATTAGAAGCTTGTTAGTTCATGATTATGCTTGAATGTGATGATCTAAGCATAGTGGAATTATGCTTGTTTAGAATTACGAATTTTGTGGTGTTTCCTATTTTATTCCAGTTCTATATGAACCTGTAAACTTGTGTAAAGCCTTTATAAGGTGTAACATGATTTGGGACAGGTTGATAGCAACAACCTATGGCATTATGTACAAAACAAATGATGGTGCAAATTAGGGTTTTTAAACTATTTCCTTCCCTATCACATAATTGATTGTTATACCATTCAATAACCAATAGTGTTGCTATCTTAGCAACTTATGTTCGTGATCAAGGGTGTCAAATTTATAGTTACAACCTATGGTTACCACCTTAGGACAAGTTTTGACTCAATTATACATTTAATTATCATCCACTAAGTATTTTAATGATGTTATCAATCGATGATGATATTGGCCTATTATTTGATGATGTTAATTGAATGTATTACTGATCTAGCAACCAATGGTGACTTAATGATTACAATTAATGGTGGATCAGGTCATCACCATATATGATGAATTAGGAATGTAATTGTAGATTTGACTATACCTTGAACCAATGGTTCCTAGGTTCAATTGATCTAATGGTTAGACCTATACTTCAATTGATAACCTTGAACAATGAACCTGATCCAATGAATAATATTGGATGCTTTAACATCCAATGGATTTGAATAAATCACATGTTATTATATGTGGTTCCTAGTGAATATAGTTTAATGGTTCAATTCCATTAATTGGAAGCATTACCTTTGCCATTGTATAGTTATATTTGATAAATCACTATAATAAGTGGATGTGTAACTCCCGTGTGATCTAGCTTGGTATACCTAACCTTGATGTAATTATTTGATGTTGATTGGTTATAATCCGACCTCTTGAATGATTAATGTGATAATGAATTACATTCTTCTTGTGTTGAAACCACATTGTAGTACTATTTCAATATCATAGTGCATTGCCATGTTAATATCTATGGATACATATGTGCTAATGATCTTTTGAGCCTTGTTTAAGGCATGGAATGATGATGATAACCTTACTATACATAATGTGATGGTCTTAATGACCTTTGGGCAAGCTTGAAGCCATGATTGAGGTGAAATCCTCTTTATGTTCCAATAAGGGTTAAAACCCTGGAACTTGTGATAAGATATTGGTATCTTGGAAATAGTATCATGATAAGTGTGGTCCATTAATTTGCAATGAATGATAGGATGTGGTAATATGATTAAGATTTTTACATCAAATGTTTTATATCCTTTGAATTCATTATACATATATTCTTGTTAGAAAATAAGTAGGGTTTGAATGTCCACTTGTATGATAAAGCCTTAACGCATTCAATTGGCAGTAATTAATCAAGTGTAACCCTAATCATGTAGAGCCCTGTGTCGTAGAGCCATCTTCAGTGTCAGAATTTACTGGATGGTGAAACGAGTATTCCCAAGGGAAACTCGGAGCGCATACTGTTGAGTATGTGGGGGTGGCAAGTTGAGGATATATTCTTGTCATCCACAATTGCAGGTTATGGAGGATGGCTATGGTCATGCCTCAGACATTTGATGTGATTGAGGACAACTGCGGTTGTACCTCAGATTAGAGGGTTTTGTATACCCTGTGTTCTAGTGTCGTAACTTGTACCAAGTACGAACTAGTTGTTATCAGTTGACTATATGTCACTGTTGGCAGTTTGACTGGTATGTCACTGCGGTTTACTCGTACTGACCGAGGGGAAGAGATCTTAGGATACCGGCACTCCTAGATCTTATACGGAACTGAATAGCACTTCGCAGTGGTCAGTTGGACTTTGAGTGGTACGACTCAAACTCCCCAGGGCATAATAATAAAAGATATAATACCAGCCGTGTAGTATAATTGCTAGGGTTTAAATACGTATCACATTGGTTGATTAACCCTTGTATTGTCTTTACACTACATATTTCTTACATGATGTAGACTTATGAAAACTGTGTAATTCTACTTGATGCTTCAACTTATTTGCTTAACTGCTTAGTATGCTTAAATTGTTCAATCTGTTCATATTGCTTATTCAATACCCTAACTGCTCTATGTAATTACTGTTAATTAATAAGTTATAATCAATATATGTTGGAGAGAGTTATATCTCTCGCTGGGACTGGGTCTCACCCGTGGGTAACCACATTTTTTTAGGTGGTCGCGGGCAGCGTGGTCGAGGTCGTGCTGTGGAAGAGAACCAACCTGGTGATCAATAGATTCAGAAGGTTGGTTAGTTGTAGATGTTGGTTATAGATGTTAGTAGTACAGTCCTAGGGTCGTCCCTGTACTCTCAGGTCCTGGTATAGGATGTGTTTTCTAGATGATATACTTGTATCAACATGAGATTTTGGTCGTATGCCAATGTTTGTAAATATATGGCATGTACATGTGAAATATCTTTTGTATGCAGGATGTGACTGAGGTCTTTGGACCCTTATGCAAATGCTTGATACAATATATGAGAATGGAATGATGGACATTTTATCAATGTTCTAAAGTTTGTTTACACCTTTGGAATCGGTTTTAATTATTCTGCATTTTTGACAATGTGATTAATTAGTAGTTGATCGTGTTTTGAGTTTTGAGTAATCTCGTTTAACGTGATGAGGTGTCACAGTATTCTTGTATTTCATACCTGAATGTAGTTTTCAACATTAGATCTTTTAATTCTTTACTAAATCACAACATATTTTAAATAGTTCTCAATGATATCAAGCAAATTCTTTATGCCACAGTCAAACATAGAATGCAAAGATAAAACATCACGCTTTCGCTGCGCAACTCTGATACTCCGATACAACTATCTCAACTTATGCGGCTCAGAAAGTTCTATTGTTCTGTATCACCTTTAAGTGACAAAAGCGAGTTCACCATGTTGTTTTAAACTTTAATAAAGTGCTATTCAAATAGCAAAACAGTCTTGAATTAAAAGGCTAGATTCAACAATCAATTGCACAATACTATTCTTGGCATCCCCATTGGGTCATGGATGCATGAGGTGAAGCATTACCACCTCATTCCATACTATCCTGTTTCGATCCTGGGACCTGTGGGTTATGGGCCCACACACGATTCAAAGTGTAACCATCGTATTATATCATTTTAGGGTTTCAACCACAGAAATACAGTAATCCACAATTGTATCACTCATTCAAGAATTAATCATACTCAATTACCATCACTCAGTTATATTAGAGCTAGGTATAACAAGCTACACCTCATTAGGGTTACTTGTCCAGACAATCTGATTATCATCCCTTTCTATTAATATGAGTGAATAGGTATAACTACCTTATTCAGGATATCCCTCCATGTCTTCCGTCATCATCCAAACTGTATCACCATATTACAAATACACAATACTAGGATGCATATCTGGTATGAATTACTACAACTATCATACACCTTTAATTAACATATAGCTTGCACAAATACACTGAAATCATACATAGAACCAACTTACATACCTTAGTATGCCTTCAACAAAGCATACCTCTAAAACGAGTTCACATATTACAAAAAGCTAGTGTTTTCCTTTATCTCTCTCCTCATTATTTACTACTTATGTTTTGCTACCTCTCCTTCTCATTTTGATCATATACAATAAACATCCCTAACATTAAAACATTCAAGGTAAGAATAAATTATTCATCATTCTTGCTATCACACAAGAATTTATTTCTTATCGCACTTCATTGTAATGTATGTCACTATTACATTCACTAGATGACCCTACCAAGGTAGTTATGCATCATATATGATTTATTTTCTTATCATTTCATTCCCACCTTGCTATTGTTAAGGAATATATGAAAGAGAAGATGATTTTAAGACTTGGAATACTTGTATTCAAACATTCCCTTAATACATTCTCGTATGTAGATTTACTTAGTTATCAACAGAGATATTTGATTAATTAGCTCTTGCTTGAATCTCACAACCTCTTTATTTATAACTTTTCCATCATATTTCAAACCCTATCTTACGTTTCATAGTCCTCTTACCATATACTACTCTTTAACCCGTCATCTTTAATTCTAAATTTTTCTCTTATGACCATGTTGCTTATTCATATGTATGGTCATGTATACCATGTTGCACATATTTTCTCCTTTATATTTATACTATTGCAAAGTTAACGTTCTAAATTAATAGTCCTTCTATTAGTTTTTCCTCATATTGAATACATTACATATTCTTCATTTTTAAATCAAGTGGATCATGCATGGGTCAAACATAGTTTCTCTTTCAATCAAGTTTTTCTCTCCTGAATACAGTCTACCTTTGTATGACTTATTCATTCGTTAAACTGCACCTATGTTCTTTACTTAGAAACTAGTTTGTTGTTCTAGTCTTATGAATTACACGTTCATAAAATTCTCTTTACTTTTACTCTTTTGAAGACTCTTTACTTCTATGGACCTATTGAATGCTCAACCCTATTCTCTAATTAGCCTTTGCTTTAGAGTTCATAAAAGCATTATACTCAATTATATGATTCATTCTTCATGATTGATTCTTGCTATCTTGAACCATACATACATTTCACATATCTTTTCTATATTTCATATGTATAGTTCATATAATATTAATCAATAAACTGATTATGAACTTCATATCATGTTCTATTATTCCCAATTAAGGGTTTCTCATATGAGGCCCCAAAATTGAACCTCAGATATCAGTTTCAACTAATTCTTAGTTGTTCTGATCTTGCCCATCTGTTTCAACATCTTACTGTATGTACATTCTCACTCTAATGTGGGTCTAATTATCCAGAGTCTATTCTTATTATACTATTAATAGGAGTCATTAGATCCCAGTAACGCATCCTGCCAGCCCGACCAGGCCAAACCTGAAGTCCTGAAGCCAAGAACTACAAAGGATTACTCAACTCCTATTCATCTCAGAAATGTGAAAGAAAACTTATCCACTAACAAAAGCTCATTCAAAGGTCAATTCTAGTCTACTTGTTACAAAGAATGAAATCAATAAATGCTACAACTACATAGTGTACAACAGATATTAAAGACCCATATTTCAAAGTATTGAATATTTCAATTCAAACATATAAGAGCATTTCTATACATTTCCAACAAAAACAACATTATGAAATGTAAGTTCTATCTCCTTTTACATTTATGCTCTTAATTCTTGTTTTTTTTCTCATTTTCTAACCCTAACATTTCTAGGGTTCCTCTCTAGCCCATTCTTCCACTGTATACCTGGCCAGGGTATACGTGAAAGAATAGACAGAGTAGCTTGTACTGGTTGATCCAAGTACTCATATATCGGGCCAGGATATCCAAATACTCAAATCCCCAAAGCTAACATCAAACATCTCCTATCTGCCACACATAGGACTCTAACTTACTAACTTAATGGTCCTTGACAACTCACCCTAAGCTCTGATACCAAGCTGTTACACCCCGATCTCACAATTTCCTCAAATCATGAGATTAGGGCATAAGATAGGACTTATATGTAACACAAAGAACACCATTAACTTTTTTCTTTTCTTTAAAACTCTTGTTTCCCTGCATTGAACCACATAACATCTTAACAAAGGAATCTGAACATTTCTTTTACTAATCAGACTTCAATAGTAAAGATACATGTATAAACATTCATGATGTCTCCCACACCTTATGCACATAAAACTTGCTAATTAGCATACATATTAAAAGAGGAACAATATTACACATCGTAATTACAACTCTCTCTCTTATCTCTTACTGAGGACCTAGAGTGACAAGGACCGACTGACTCAACTAATCTTATGCTTAACTCTTGTGGAAGATCTACACTGATGCTCTGACCATCTTCAAGTCCACGCGGTTAACCCTAAAATGTTTGAGTAGAGGGGTGGGCCTACTTGCTCAGTGAATGAGTACTTCAAGGAAACAGTCTAAGGCACTAATGTGATTACAGATATAACTTTGAATAAACGTTATGAAATTTAACAACAATAAATACTACACTGAGCAGTTCTAAAACAATATAATTGAAATAACAAAGAATGTAAATATTGCATCCAAAGAATAACTACTAGAAGACTATGCTCTAGTCTTCCTTAACTCTTTCATTTATAAGGAACTATGCGAACCTATATGATCATATTTTATCTTATGCCCTAATCATATGCAGTGTACTCTGCATATAAAGATCCGTAGCGAACTACGATCCCACCGTACAAGACTTAGCGACACACCCGGGAAATGCTAAGTCTGACGCCAGCCCTGTTCTGCCACAGGACCCCAGGCTCTCCAGCCTGACTCATAGGCTCTCCGGCCTCAATGCACTACTCTGAGTGCTCTAGACTCCTCCTCTAACCTGAGTACACATGCGGAGAGTCTCACGGGGTTACCTCCATGACTCTGCACGGATCTTGTTGCAATAACCCCTATTTTCTCCAGTGCCACCGTGACTCCGCACAGATTATTGTTGAACACTGCCTCTCTGTCCTCGTGCCACCAGAATTACTCAACCGGTTGATGTTGGACACGAGTTTCACCCCTAAGGCGCAGACCTCCCAAAGGGGTTCTACGGTGTTCAGGGCACCTAAATCTAACATTAATATTATAGATACATGTAAAATAGAAATCATAACTCATTTTACATTTCTCACAAGGCTCACACGGCCTGCCATATCATATCATATAAAACAGCATAGCTCATGTATTCAACATATACCATGTCTCAGTAAAATCCCTTTCTAGGGCATGTCATATCTCATCACCTGCAAATTACGAGATATGTATTGAAATATAAGAAGCCCTGCAGTATGTAGATATCAACTCAGAGAGAACAAGCATATAAAGTTAAATGCACTAGAAGCATACAATTCAACAGTTAAGTATCACCACATCTCATATCGAGATCTTTCATGTCACCATAACATGATTCATTGAACACCCTATCCTTAGGGTTTCATTTGCCTTATTCATTCATCACATGCCAACACCCTACTCTTAGGGTTTCATTCGCCTCATTCACCTTTTCATTTACCTCATTCACTTGTCACATGGCTCTCATAAGGATTTCATAGGATATAAGCATTCACTAAAT
Organism: Alisma plantago-aquatica; assembly: GCA_963693085.1. Lineage (NCBI taxonomy): Eukaryota > Viridiplantae > Streptophyta > Magnoliopsida > Alismatales > Alismataceae > Alisma > Alisma plantago-aquatica. The sequence goes on from OY856415.1 coordinate 488,455,972, forward strand.
AAAGATTGTTTTCAACAAATCATATACAATCGATATATGTATGAAACCATGAAAATTGAACTAAATTTAGGTTTCCATGCTATTCACTGAGATATCATGCACCAAGGATAAAATTCAAATAAGGTAATCCATGAGGTACATCCTAACCACTTATAAGATTACTAGTCCTTTTCAATAAGGTTGAAACTCTAGAGATATCTCAATTAGGTTAAACCCTAATTACGTCATATGGTATAAATCTAAAAAGCATTCTTACTAGGATGTGTTGTATACGTTTCTGATGTGAATCTACCATCAAAGAGTCATTCAAACAGAGAAGGAATCCATATCATATCAAATTGCAACAACTTAAATTAAACGGACATTTCAGGGTTTAGAATCACATACCAAGCAATTAGGGATTTGGATGCTATAATCAAATTTCGTGCATTATACTGTTTAAAGGAAGAACCCACTCACCCTAAGGTGTGAAAACACCTCAAAACTGCAGCTCAACTCAGGGGATCTCGAACTCATATCAAATCCCTAGCAAATCTCCCAATTCTTCTTCCATTCAACTAGGAAACCTTGAAAATGAGGGATTATGAAGAAAGGGTGAGAAAAGAGGGAATTTCGACATCATCTTGGATCAAATAAGAGAATGGACGGAATCTTGACATGAGAGAGAAGATTCACCATAAAAGTCTATGCAAAGGATCCAAACTTACTTGATTTCACCAATCCTCAGACCGCAAAACCCTAGGTCAGCAATTCCTCCTCTTTCTCCACTCAAGCCCTAACTCTCCGTCTCTCTCTCTAGATTTTCGTTTCTCTGGGATGGATGACGAAGAATGAGAGCTGTGTGTGTGTGTGGTCGATCATATAAGTCAATTTGAGCTGCTTGGGTCAATTGCATATTGACCCAACACTCAACTTTAATTATATTGGCTGAATATTCAGTTATACAAAAGTTACTGTAATTCGTTTATTTCAGAGATCAAAGCTTCTCCAACAATTATAGGAATTTATCACGTTGTTTATAATTGACCTATAAAGCTTCCGTTAAAATTTTAGATCATTTGGAGTTACCAATAAATAATTAAAAATAGAACAGTGCACTGCTATATTGCAGTCTGCAGCAGATTCGGTCGAGTTTGTCCTGCACAGAACTCGACCGACACCCTCACTGTAGAGATCAAAAGTCACCCAAAAATTATGCCAATTTAACAGAGTGTCTAAAACTGTGTTTTTCAAGCACAGTTAAAATTTGAGATCAATTGGATATACCAATAAAAAGATAAAATTCAATTACCACACTGCTGTATAAATCTGGAAATATGATCGGTCGAATTTGAAACTCGACCGATAAACAGGTCAGACCATTCTTCAAAAATTCTGATATTTACCAATGTTGTTCACATTTTATATATCCAAATCATATCCAAATTTGAAGTAAATCATAGTTACATATAAAATACAAAAAATTATTTACTGAGACACTATACTTATCAAATTCTGTATTCATATGTCATTAAAACCCTATTTTGGGCCGATTAGGGTCTACGCTTCTCAAACCCTAATTCTCAAGACAAAAGAAAATTTAGACTTCTTATCATAGTTAAAACATCCTAATTGTGTTATCATCATTAATTAGATTTCAAGAATGATTATTCCAATTAATCTTTGCAATTGTCTAGGTAAACCCTAGTTTACCAAATAAGCTCAGATGGGGTCGTAACAACTCTCCCCCCTTAGAATGTTTCGTCCTCGAAACATAAACCTACAAGAAAGATACATTCAAGGTTATTCTAAGCTTCTAAAGCCTTCCATGACATTGTATTCTTGTATTTCATACCTGAATGTAGTTTTCAACATTAGATCTTTTAATTCTTTACTAAATCACAACATATTTTAAATAGTTCTCAATGATATCAAGCAAATTCTTTATGCCACAGTCAAATATAGAATGCAAAGATAAAACATCACGCTTTCGCTGCGCAACTCTGATACTCCGATACAACTATCTCAACTTATGCGGCTCAGAAAGTTCTATTGTTCTGTATCACCTTTAAGTGACAAAAGCGAGTTCACCATGTTGTTTTAAACTTTAATAAAGTGCTACTCAAATAGCAAAATAGTCTTGAATTAAAAGGCTAGATTCAACAATCAATTGCACAATACTATTCTTGGCATCCCCATTGGGTCATGGATGCATGAGGTGAAGTATTACCACCTCATTCCATACTATCCTGTTTCGATCCTGGGACCTGTGGGTTATGGGCCCACACACGATTCAAAGTGTAACCATCGTATTATATCATTTTAGGGTTTCAACCACAGAAATACAGTAATCCACAATTGTATCACTCATTCAAGCATTAATCATACTCAATTACCATCACTCAGTAATATTAGAGCTAGGTATAACAAGCTACACCTCATTAGGGTTACTTGTCCAGACAATCTGATTATCATCCCTTTCTATTAATATGAGTGAATAGGTATAACTACCTTATTCAGGATATCCCTCCATGTCTTCCGTCATCATCCAAACTGTATCACCATATTACAAATACACAATACTAGGATGCATATCTGGTATGAATTACTACAACTATCATACACCTTTAATTAACATATAGCTTACACAAATACACTGAAATCATACATAGAACCAACTTACATACCTTAGTATGCCTTCAACAAAGCATACCTCTAAAACGAGTTCACATATTACACAAAGCTAGTGTTTTCCTTTATCTCTCTCCTCATTCTTTACTACTTATGTTTTGCTACCTCTCCTTCTCATTTTGATCATATACAATAAACATCCCTAACATTAAAACATTCAAGGTAAGAATAGATTATTCATCATTCTTGCTATCACACAAGAATTTATTTCTTATCGCACTTCATTGTAATGTATGTCACTATTACATTCACTAGATGACCCTACCAAGGTAGTTATGCATCATATATGATTTATTTTCTTATCATTTCATTCCCACCTTGCTATTGTTAAGGAATATATGAAAGAGAAGATGATTTTAAGACTTGGAATACTTGTATTCAAACATTCCCTTAATACATTCTCGTATGTAGATTTACTTAGTTATCAACAGAGATATTTGATTAATTAGCTCTTGCTTGAATCTCACAACCTCTTTATTTATAACTTTTCCATCATATTTCAAACCCTATCTTACGTTTCATAGTCCTCTTACCATATACTACTCTTTAACCCGTCATCTTTAATTCTAAATTTTTCTCTTATGACCATGTTGCTTATTCATATGTATGGTCATGTATACCATGTTGCACATATTTTCTCCTTTATATTTATACTATTGCAAAGTTAACGTTCTAAATTAATAGTCCTTCTATTAGTTTTTCCTCATGTTGAATACATTACATATTCTTCATTTTTAAATCAAGTGGATCATGCATGGGTCAAACATAGTTTCTCTTTCAATCAAGTTTTTCTCTCCTGAATACAGTCTACCTTTGTATGACTTATTCATTCGTTAAACTGCACCTATGTTCTTTACTTAGAAACTAGTTTGTTGTTCTAGTCTTATGAATTACACGTTCATACAATTCTCTTTACTTTTACTCTTTTGAAGACTCTTTACTTCTATGGACCTATTGAATGCTCAACCCTATTCTCTAATTAGCCTTTGCTTTAGAGTTCATAAAAGAATTATACTCAACTATATGATTCATTCTTCATGATTGATTCTTTCTATCTTGAACCATACATACATTTCACATATCTTTTCTATATTTCATATGTATAGTTCATATAATATTAATCAATAAACTGATTATGAACTTCATATCATGTTCTATTATTCCCAATTAAGGGTTTCTCATATGAGGCCCCAAAATTGAACCTCAGATATCAGTTTCAACTAATTCTTAGTTGTTCTGATCTTGCCCATCTGTTTCAACATCTTACTGTATGTACATTCTCACTCTAATGTGGGTCTAATTATCCAGAGTCTATTCTTATTATACTATTAATAGGAGTCATTAGATCCCAGTAACGCATCCTGCCAGCCCGACCAGGCCAAACCTGAAGTCCTGAAGCCAAGAACTACAAAGGATTACTCAACTCCTATTCATCTCAGAAATGTGAAAGAAAACTTATCCACTAACAAAAGCTCATTCAAAGGTCAATTCTAGTCTACTTGTTACAAAGAATGAAATCAATAAATGCTACAACTACATAGTGTACAACAGATATTAAAGACCCATATTTCAAAGTATTGAATATTTCAATTCAAACATATAAGAGCATTTCTATACATTTCCAACAAAAACAACATTATGAAATGTAAGTTCTATCTCCTTTTACATTTATTCTCTTAATTCTTGTTTTTTTTCTCGTTTTCTAACCCTAACATTTCTAGGGTTCCTCTCTAGCCCATTCTTCCACTGTATACCTGGCCAGGGTATACGTGAAAGAATAGACAGAGTAGCTTGTACTGGTTGATCCAAGTACTCAGATATCGGGCCAGGATATCTAAATACTCAAATCCCCAAAGCTAACATCAAACATCTCCTATCTGCCACACATAGGACTCTAACTTACTAACTTAATGGTCCTTGACAACTCACCCTAAGCTCTGATACCAAGCTGTTATACCCCGATCTCACAATTTCCTCAAATCATGAGATTAGGGCATAAGATAGGACTTATATGTAACACAAAGAACACCATTAACTTTTTTCTTTTCTTTAAAACTCTTGTTTCCCTGCATTGAACCACATAACATCTTAACAAAGGAATCTGAACATTTCTTTTACTAATCAGACTTCAATAGTAAAGATACATGTATAAACATTCATGATGTCTCCCACACCTTATGCACATAAAACTTGCTAATTAGCATACATATTAAAAGAGGAACAATATTACACATCGTAATTACAACTCTCTCTCTTATCTCTTACTGAGGACCTAGAGTGACAAGGACCGACTGACTCAACTAATCTTGTGCTTAACTCTTGTGGAAGATCTACACTGATGCTCTGACCATCTTCAAGTCCACGCGGTTAACCCTAAAATGTTTGAGTAGAGGGGTGAGCCTACTCGCTCAGTGAATGAGTACTTCAAGGAAACAGTCTAAGGCACTAATGTGATTACAGATATAACTTTGAATAAACGTTATGAAATTTAACAACAATAAATACTACACTGAGCAGTTCTAAAACAATATAATTGAAATAACAAAGAATGTAAATATTGCATCCAAAGAATAACTACTAGAAGACTATGCTCTAGTCTTCCTTAACTCTTTCATTTATAAGGAACTATGTGAACCTATATGATCATATTTTATCTTATGCCCTAATCATATGCAGTGTACTCTGCATATAAAGATCCGTAGCGAACTACGATCCCACCGTACAAGACTTAGCGACACACCCGGGAAATGCTAAGTCTGACGCCAGCCCTGTTCTGCCACAGGACCCCAGGCTCTCCGGCCTGACTCATAGGCTCTCCGGCCTCAATGCACTACTCTGAGTGCTCTAGACTCCTCCTCTAACCTGAGTACACAGGCGGAGAGTCTCACGGGGTTACCTCCATGACTCTGCACGGATCTTGTTGCAATAACCCCTATTTTCTCCAGTGCCACCGTGACTCCGCACAGATTATTGTTGAACACTGCCTCTCTGTCCTCGTGCCACCAGAATTACTCAACCGGTTGATGTTGGACACGAGTTTCACCCCTAAGGCGCAGACCTCCCAAAGGGGTTCTACGGTGTTCAGGGCACCTAAGTCTAACATTAATATTATAGATACATGTAAAATAGAAATCATAACTCATTTTACATTTCTCACAAGGCTCACACGGCCTGCCATATCATATCATATAAAACATCATAGCTCATGTATTCAACATATACCATGTCTCAGTAACATCCCTTTCTAGGGCATGTCATATCTCATCACCTGCAAATTACGAGATATGTATTGAAATATAAGAAGCCCTGCAGTATGTAGATATCAACTCAGAGAGAACAAGCATATAAAGTTAAATGCACTAGAAGCATACAATTCAACAGTTAAGTATCACCACATCTCATATCGAGATCTTTCATGTCACCATAACATGATTCATTGAACACCCTATCCTTAGGGTTTCATTTGCCTTATTCATTCATCACATGCCAACACCCTACTCTTAGGGTTTCATTCGCCTCATTCACCTTTTCATTTACCTCATTCACTTGTCACATGGCTCTCATAAGGATTTCATAGGATATAAGCATTCACTAAATAAAGATTGTTTTCAACAAATCATATACAATCGATATATGTATGAAACCATGGAAATTGAACTAAATTTAGGTTTCCATGCTATTCACTGAGATATCATGCACCAAGGATAAAATTCAAATAAGGTAATCCATGAGGTACATCCTAACCACTTATAAGATTACTAGTCCTTTTCAATAAGGTTGAAACTCTAGAGATATCTCAATTAGGTTAAACCCTAATTACGTCATATGGTATAAATCTAAAAAGCATTCTTACTAGGATGTGTTGTATACGTTTTTGATGTGAATCTACCATCAAAGAGTCATTCAAACAGAGAAGGAATCCATATCATATCAAATTGCAACAACTTAAATTAAACGGACATTTCAGGGTTTAGAATCACATACCAAGCAATTAGGGATTTGGATGCTATAATCAAATTTCGTGCATTATACTGTTTAAAGGAAGAACCCACTCACCCTAAGGTGTGAAAACACCTCAAAACTGCAGCTCAACTCAGGGGATCTCGAACTCATATCAAATCCCTAGCAAATCTCCCAATTCTTCTTCCATTCAACTAGGAAACCTTGAAAATGAGGGATTATGAAGAAAGGGTGAGAAAAGAGCGAATTTCGACATCATCTTGGATCAAATCAGAGAATGGACGGAATCTTGACATGAGAGAGAAGATTCACCATAAAAGTCTATGCAAAGGATCCAAACTTACTTGATTTCACCAATCCTCAGACCGCAAAACCCTAGGTCAGCAATTCCTCCTCTTTCTCCACTCAAGCCCTAACTCTCCGTCTCTCTCTAGATTTTCATTTCTCTGGGATGGATGATGAAGAATGAGAGCTGTGTGTGTGTGTGGTCGATCATATAAGTCAATTTGAGCTGCTTGGGTCAATTGCATATTGACCCAACACTCAACTTTAATTATATTGGCTGAATATTCAGTTATACAAAAGTTACTGTAATTCGTTTATTTCAGAGATCAAAGCTTCTCCAACAATTATAGAAATTTATCACGTTGTTTATAATTGACCTATAAAGCTTCCGTTAAAATTTTAGATCATTTGGAGTTACCAATAAATAATTAAAAATAGAACAGTGCACTGCTATATTGCAGTCTGCAGCAGATTCGGTCGAGTTTGTCCTGCACAGAACTCGACCGACACCCTCACTGTAGAGATCAAAAGTCATCCAAAAATTATTCCAATTTAAAAGAGTGTCTAAAACTGTGTTTTTCAAGCACAGTTAAAATTTGAGATCAATTGGATATACCAATAAAAAGATAAAATTCAATTACCACACTGCTGTATAAATCTGGAAATATGATCGGTCGAATTTGAAACTCGACCGATAAACAGGTCAGATAATTCTTCAAAAATTCTGATATTTACCAATGTTGTTCACATTTTATATATCCAAATTTGAAGTAAATCATAGTTACACATAAAATACAAAAAATTATTTACTGAGACACTATACTTATCAAATTCTGTATTCATATGTCATTAAAACCCTATTTTGGGCCGATTAGGGTCTACGCTTCTCAAACCCTAATTCTCAAGACAAAAGAAAATTTAGACTTCTTATCATAGTTAAAACATCCTAATTGTGTTATCGTCATTAATTAGATTTCAAGAATGATTATTTCAATTAATCTTTGCAATTGTCTAGGTAAACCCTAGTTTACCAAATAAGCTCAGATGGGGTCGTAACAACTCTCCCCCCTTAGAATGTTTCGTCCTCGAAACATAAACCTACAAGAAAGATACATTCAAGGTTATTCTAAGCTTCTAAAGCCTTCCATGACATTGTATTCTTGTATTTCATACCTGAATGTAGTTTTCAACATTAGATTTTTTAATTCTTTACTAAATCACAACATATTTTAAATAGTTCTCAATGATATCAAGCAAATTCTTTATGCCACAGTCAAACATAGAATGCAAAGATAAAACATCACGCTTTCACTGCGCAACTCTGATACTCCGATACAACTATCTCAACTTATGCGGCTCAGAAAGTTCTATTGTTCTGTATCACCTTTAAGTGACAAAAGCGAGTTCACCATGTTGTTTTAAACTTTAATAAAGTGCTACTCAAATAGCAAAACAGTCTTGAATTAAAAGGCTAGATTCAACAATCAATTGCACAATACTATTCTTGGCATCCCCATTGGGTCATGGATGCATGAGGTGAAGTATTACCACCTCATTCCATACTATCCTGTTTCGATCCTGGGACCTGTGGGTTATGGGCCCACACACGATTCAAAGTGTAAGCATCGTATTATATCATTTTAGGGTTTCAACCATAGAAATACAGTAATCCACAATTGTATCACTCATTCAAGCATTAATCATACTCAATTACCATCACTCAGTAATATTAGAGCTAGGTATAACAAGCTACACCTCATTAGGGTTACTTGTCCAGACAATCTGATTATCATCCCTTTCTATTAATATGAGTGAATAGGTATAACTACCTTATTCAGGATATCCCTCCATGTCTTCCGTCATCATCCAAACTGTATCACCATATTACAAATACACAATACTAGGATGCATATCTGGTATGAATTACTACAACTATCATACACCTTTAATTAACATATAGCTTGCACAAATACACTGAAATCATACATAGAACCAACTTACATACCTTAGTATGCCTTCAACAAAGCATACCTCTAAAACGAGTTCACATATTACACAAAGCTAGTGTTTTCCTTTATCTCTCTCCTCATTCTTTACTACTTATGTTTTGCTACCTCTCCTTCTCATTTTGATCATATACAATAAACATCCCTAACATTAAAACATTCAAGGTAAGAATAGATTATTCATCATTCTTGCTATCACACAAGAATTTATTTCTTATCGCACTTCATTGTAATGTATGTCACTATTACATTCACTAGATGACCCTACCAAGGTAGTTATGCATCATATATGATTTATTTTCTTATCATTTCATTCCCACCTTGCTATTGTTAAGGAATATATGAAAGAGAAGATGATTTTAAGACTTGGAATACTTGTATTCAAACATTCCCTTAATACATTCTCGTATGTAGATTTACTTAGTTATCAACAGAGATATTTGATTAATTAGCTCTTGCTTGAATCTCACAACCTCTTTATTTATAACTTTTCCATCATATTTCAAACCCTATCTTATGTTTCATAGTCCTCTTACCATATACTACTCTTTAACCCGTCATCTTTAATTCTAAATTTTTCTCTTATGACCATGTTGCTTATTCATATGTATGGTCATGTATACCATGTTGCACATATTTTCTCCTTTATATTTATACTATTGCAAAGTTAACGTTCTAAATTAATAGTCCTTCTATTAGTTTTTCCTCATGTTGAATACATTACATATTCTTCATTTTTAAATCAAGTGGATCATGCATGGGTCAAACATAGTTTCTCTTTCAATCAAGTTTTTCTCTCCTGAATACAGTCTACCTTTGTATGACTTATTCATTCGTTAAACTGCACCTATGTTCTTTACTTAGAAACTAGTTTGTTGTTCTAGTCTTATGAATTACACGTTCATACAATTCTCTTTACTTTTACTCTTTTGAAGACTCTTTACTTCTATGGACCTATTGAATGCTCAACCCTATTCTCTAATTAGCCTTTGCTTTAGAGTTCATAAAAGCATTATACTCAATTATATGATTCATTCTTCATGATTGATTCTTGCTATCTTGAACCATACATACATTTCACATATCTTTTCTATATTTCATATGTATAGTTCATATAATATTAATCAATAAACTGATTATGAACTTCATATCATGTTCTATTATTCCCAATTAAGGGTTTCTCATATGAGGCCCCAAAATTGAACCTCAGATATCAGTTTCAACTAATTCTTAGTTGTTTTGATCTTGCCCATCTGTTTCAACATCTTACTGTATGTACATTCTCACTATAATGTGGGTCTAATTATCCAGAGTCTATTCTTATTATACTATTAATAGGAGTCATTAGATCCCAGTAACGCATCCTGCCAACCCGACCAGGCCAAACCTGAAGTCCTGAAGCCAAGAACTACAAAGGATTACTCAACTCCTATTCATCTCAGAAATGTGAAAGAAAACTTATCCACTAACAAAAGCTCATTCAAAGGTCAATTCTAGTCTACTTGTTACAAAGAATGAAATCAATAAATGCTACAACTACATAGTGTACAACAGATATTAAAGACCCATATTTCAAAGTATTGAATATTTCAATTCAAACATATAAGAGCATTTCTATACATTTCCAACAAAAACAACATTATGAAATGTAAGTTCTATCTCCTTTTACATTTATGCTCTTAATTCTTGTTTTTTTTCTCGTTTTCTAACCCTAACATTTCTAGGGTTCCTCTCTAGCCCATTCTTCCACTGTATACCTGGCCAGGGTATACGTGAAAGAATAGACAGAGTAGCTTGTACTGGTTGATCCAAGTACTCAGATATCGGGCCAGGATATCCAAATACTCAAATCCCCAAAGCTAACATCAAACATCTCCTATCTGCCACACATAGGACTCTAACTTACTAACTTAATGGTCCTTGACAACTCACCCTAAGCTCTGATACCAAGCTGTTATACCCCGATCTCACAATTTCCTCAAATCATGAGATTAGGGCATAAGATAGGACTTATATGTAACACAAAGAACACCATTAACTTTTTTCTTTTCTTTAAAACTCTTGTTTCCCTGCATTGAACCACATAACATCTTAACAAAGGAATCTGAACATTTCTTTTACTAATCAGACTTCAATAGTAAAGATACATGTATAAACATTCATGATGTCTCCCACACCTTATGCACATAAAACTTGCTAATTAGCATACATATTAAAAGAGGAACAATATTACACATCGTAATTACAACTCTCTCTCTTATCTCTTACTGAGGACCTAGAGTGACAAGGACCGACTGACTCAACTAATCTTGTGCTTAACTCTTGTGGAAGATCTACACTGATGCTCTGACCATCTTCAAGTCCACGCGGTTAACCCTAAAATGTTTGAGTAGAGGGGTGAGCCTACTCGCTCAGTGAATGAGTACTTCAAGGAAACAGTCTAAGGCACTAATGTGATTACAGATATAACTTTGAATAAACGTTATGAAATTTAACAACAATAAATACTACACTGAGCAGTTCTAAAACAATATAATTGAAATAACAAAGAATGTAAATATTGCATCCAAAGAATAACTACTAGAAGACTATGCTCTAGTCTTCCTTAACTCTTTCATTTATAAGGAACTATGTGAACCTATATGATCATATTTTATCTTATGCCCTAATCATATGCAGTGTACTCTGCATATAAAGATCCGTAGCGAACTACGATCCCACCGTACAAGACTTAGCGACACACCCGGGAAATGCTAAGTCTGACGCCAGCCCTGTTCTGCCACAGGACCCCAGGCTCTCCGGCCTGACTCATAGGCTCTCCGGCCTCAATGCACTACTCTGAGTGCTCTAGACTCCTCCTCTAACCTGAGTACACAGGCGGAGAGTCTCACGGGGTTACCTCCATGACTCTGCACGGATCTTGTTGCAATAACCCCTATTTTCTCCAGTGCCACCGTGACTCCGCACAGATTATTATTGAACACTGCCTCTCTGTCCTCGTGCCACCAGAATTACTCAACCGGTTGATGTTGGACACGAGTTTCACCCCTAAGGCGCAGACCTCCCAAAGGGGTTCTACGGTGTTCAGGGCACCTAAGTCTAACATTAATATTATAGATACATGTAAAATAGAAATCATAACTCATTTTACATTTCTCACAAGGCTCACACGGCCTGCCATATCATATCATATAAAACATCATAGCTCATGTATTCAACATATACCATGTCTCAGTAAAATCCCTTTCTAGGGCATGTCATATCTCATCACCTGCAAATTACGAGATATGTATTGAAATATAAGAAGCCCTGCAGTATGTAGATATCAACTCAGAGAGAACAAGCATATAAAGTTAAATGCACTAGAAGCATACAATTCAACAGTTAAGTATCACCACATCTCATATCGAGATCTTTCATGTCACCATAACATGATTCATTGAACACCCTATCCTTAGGGTTTCATTTGCCTTATTCATTCATCACATGCCAACACCCTACTCTTAGGGTTTCATTCGCCTCATTCACCTTTTCATTTACCTCATTCACTTGTCACATGGATCTCATAAGGATTTCATAGGATATAAGCATTCACTAAATAAAGATTGTTTTCAACAAATCATATACAATCGATATATGTATGAAACCATGGAAATTGAACTAAATTTAGGTTTCCATGCTATTCACTGAGATATCATGCACCAAGGATAAAATTAATAAGGTAATCCATGAGGTACATCCTAACCACTTATAAGATTACTAGTCCTTTTCAATAAGGTTGAAACTCTAGAGATATCTCAATTAGGTTAAACCCTAATTACGTCATATGGTATAAATCTAAAAAGCATTCTTACTAGGATGTGTTGTATACGTTTTTGATGTGAATCTACCATCAAAGAGTCATTCAAACAGAGAAGGAATCCATATCATATCAAATTGCAACAACTTAAATTAAACGGACATTTCAGGGTTTAGAATCACATACCAAGCAATTAGGGATTTGGATGCTATAATCAAATTTCGTGCATTATACTGTTTAAAGGAAGAACCCACTCACCCTAAGGTGTGAAAACACCTCAAAACTGCAGCTCAACTCAGGGGATCTCGAACTCATATCAAATCCCTAGCAAATCTCCCAATTCTTCTTCCATTCAACTAGGAAACCTTGAAAATGAGGGATTATGAAGAAAGGGTGAGAAAAGAGCGAATTTCGACATCATCTTGGATCAAATCAGAGAATGGACGGAATCTTGACATGAGAGAGAAGATTCACCATAAAAGTCTATGAAAAGGATCCAAACTTACTTGATTTCACCAATCCTCAGACCGCAAAACCCTAGGTCAGCAATTCCTCCTCTTTCTCCACTCAAGCCCTAACTCTCCGTCTCTCTCTAGATTTTCATTTCTCTGGGATGGATGACGAAGAATGAGAGCTGTGTGTGTGTGTGGTCGATCATATAAGTCAATTTGAGCTGCTTGGGTCAATTGCATATTGACCCAACACTCAACTTTAATTATATTGGCTGAATATTCAGTTATACAAAAGTTACTGTAATTCGTTTATTTCAGAGATCAAAGCTTCTCCAACAATTATAGAAATTTATCACGTTGTTTATAATTGACCTATAAAGCTTCCGTTAAAATTTTAGATCATTTGGAGTTACCAATAAATAATTAAAAATAGAACAGTGCACTGCTATATTGCAGTCTGCAGCAGATTCGGTCGAGTTTGTCCTGCACAGAACTCGACCGACACCCTCACTGTAGAGATCAAAAGTCATCCAAAAATTATTCCAATTTAACAGAGTGTCTAAAACTGTGTTTTTCAAGCACAGTTAAAATTTGAGATCAATTGGATATACCAATAAAAAGATAAAATTCAATTACCACACTGCTGTATAAATCTGGAAATATGATCGGTCGAATTTGAAACTCGACCGATAAACAGGTCAGAACATTCTTCAAAAATTCTGATATTTACCAATGTTGTTCACATTTTATATATCCAAATCATATCCAAATTTGAAGTAAATCATAGTTACACATAAAATACAAAAAATTATTTACTGAGACACTATACTTATCAAATTCTGTATTCATATGTCATTAAAACCCTATTTTGGGCCGATTAGGGTCTACGCTTCTCAAACCCTAATTCTCAAGACAAAAGAAAATTTAGACTTCTTATCATAGTTAAAACATCCTAATTGTGTTATCGTCATTAATTAGATTTCAAGAATGATTATTTCAATTAATCTTTGCAATTGTCTAGGTAAACCCTAGTTTACCAAATAAGCTCAGATGGGGTCGTAACAACTCTCCCCCCTTAGAATGTTTCGTCCTCGAAACATAAACCTACAAGAAAGATACATTCAAGGTTATTCTAAGCTTCTAAAGCCTTCCATGACATTGTATTCTTGTATTTCATACCTGAATGTAGTTTTCAACATTAGATCTTTTAATTCTTTACTAAATCACAACATATTTTAAATAGTTCTCAATGATATCAAGCAAATTCTTTATGCCACAGTCAAACATAGAATGCAAAGATAAAACATCACGCTTTCGCTGCGCAACTCTGATACTCCGATACAACTATCTCAACTTATGCGGCTTAGAAAGTTCTATTGTTCTGTATCACCTTTAAGTGACAAAAGCGAGTTCACCATGTTGTTTTAAACTTTAATAAAGTGCTACTCAAATAGCAAAACAGTCTTGAATTAAAAGGCTAGATTCAACAATCAATTGCACAATACTATTCTTGGCATCCCCATTGGGTCATGGATGCATGAGGTGAAGTATTACCACCTCATTCCATACTATCCTGTTTCGATCCTGGGACCTGTGGGTTATGGGCCCACACACGATTCAAAGTGTAAGCATCGTATTATATCATTTTAGGGTTTCAACCACAGAAATACAGTAATCCACAATTGTATCACTCATTCAAGCATTAATCATACTCAATTACCATCACTCAGTAATATTAGAGCTAGGTATAACAAGCTACACCTCATTAGGGTTACTTGTCCAGACAATCTGATTATCATCCCTTTCTATTAATATGAGTGAATAGGTATAACTACCTTATTCAGGATATCCCTCCATGTCTTCCGTCATCATCCAAACTGTATCACCATATTACAAATACACAATACTAGGATGCATATCTGGTATGAATTACTACAACTATCATACACCTTTAATTAACATATAGCTTGCACAAATACACTGAAATCATACATAGAACCAACTTACATACCTTAGTATGCCTTCAACAAAGCATACCTCTAAAACGAGTTCACATATTACACAAAGCTAGTGTTTTCCTTTATCTCTCTCCTCATTCTTTACTACTTATGTTTTGCTACCTCTCCTTCTCATTTTGATCATATACAATAAACATCCCTAACATTAAAACATTCAAGGTAAGAATAGATTATTCATCATTCTTGCTATCACACAAGAATTTATTTCTTATCGCACTTCATTGTAATGTATGTCACTATTACATTCACTAGATGACCCTACCAAGGTAGTTATGCATCATATATGATTTATTTTCTTATCATTTCATTCCCACCTTGCTATTGTTAAGGAATATATGAAAGAGAAGATGATTTTAAGACTTGGAATACTTGTATTCAAACATTCCCTTAATACATTCTCGTATGTAGATTTACTTAGTTATCAACAGAGATATTTGATTAATTAGCTCTTGCTTGAATCTCACAACCTCTTTATTTATAACTTTTCCATCATATTTCAAACCCTATCTTACGTTTCATAGTCCTCTTACCATATACTACTCTTTAACCCGTCATCTTTAATTCTAAATTTTTCTCTTATGACCATGTTGCTTATTCATATGTATGGTCATGTATACCATGTTGCACATATTTTCTCCTTTATATTTATACTATTGCAAAGTTAACGTTCTAAATTAATAGTCCTTCTATTAGTTTTTCCTCATGTTGAATACATTACATATTCTTCATTTTTAAATCAAGTGGATCATGCATGGGTCAAACATAGTTTCTCTTTCAATCAAGTTTTTCTCTCCTGAATACAGTCTACCTTTGTATGACTTATTCATTCGTTAAACTGCACCTATGTTCTTTACTTAGAAACTAGTTTGTTGTTCTAGTCTTATGAATTACACGTTCATACAATTCTCTTTACTTTTACTCTTTTGAAGACTCTTTACTTCTATGGACCTATTGAATGCTCAACCCTATTCTCTAATTAGCCTTTGCTTTAGAGTTCATAAAAGCATTATACTCAATTATATGATTCATTCTTCATGATTGATTCTTGCTATCTTGAACCATACATACATTTCACATATCTTTTCTATATTTCATATGTATAGTTCATATAATATTAATCAATAAACTGATTATGAACTTCATATCATGTTCTATTATTCCCAATTAAGGGTTTCTCATATGAGGCCCCAAAATTGAACCTCAGATATCAGTTTCAACTAATTCTTAGTTGTTCTGATCTTGCCCATCTGTTTCAACATCTTACTGTATGTACATTCTCACTCTAATGTGGGTCTAATTATCCAGAGTCTATTCTTATTATACTATTAATAGGAGTCATTAGATCCCAGTAACGCATCCTGCCAGCCCGACCAGGCCAAACCTGAAGTCCTGAAGCCAAGAACTACAAAGGATTACTCAACTCCTATTCATCTCAGAAATGTGAAAGAAAACTTATCCACTAACAAAAGCTCATTCAAAGGTCAATTCTAGTCTACTTGTTACAAAGAATGAAATCAATAAATGCTACAACTACATAGTGTACAACAGATATTAAAGACCCATATTTCAAAGTATTGAATATTTCAATTCAAACATATAAGAGCATTTCTATACATTTCCAACAAAAACAACATTATGAAATGTAAGTTCTATCTCCTTTTACATTTATGCTCTTAATTCTTGTTTTTTTTCTCGTTTTCTAACCCTAACATTTCTAGGGTTCCTCTCTAGCCCATTCTTCCACTGTATACCTGGCCAGGGTATACGTGAAAGAATAGACAGAGTAGCTTGTACTGGTTGATCCAAGTACTCAGATATCGGGCCAGGATATCCAAATACTCAAATCCCCAAAGCTAACATCAAACATCTCCTATCTGCCACACATAGGACTCTAACTTACTAACTTAATGGTCCTTGACAACTCACCCTAAGCTCTGATACCAAGCTGTTATACCCCGATCTCACAATTTCCTCAAATCATGAGATTAGGGCATAAGATAGGACTTATATGTAACACAAAGAACACCATTAACTTTTTTCTTTTCTTTAAAACTCTTGTTTCCCTGCATTGAACCACATAACATCTTAACAAAGGAATCTGAACATTTCTTTTACTAATCAGACTTCAATAGTAAAGATACATGTATAAACATTCATGATGTCTCCCACACCTTATGCACATAAAACTTGCTAATTAGCATACATATTAAAAGAGGAACAATATTACACATCGTAATTACAACTCTCTCTCTTATCTCTTACTGAGGACCTAGAGTGACAAGGACCGACTGACTCAACTAATCTTGTGCTTAACTCTTGTGGAAGATCTACACTGATGCTCTGACCATCTTCAAGTCCACGCGGTTAACCCTAAAATGTTTGAGTAGAGGGGTGAGCCTACTCGCTCAGTGAATGAGTACTTCAAGGAAACAGTCTAAGGCACTAATGTGATTACAGATATAACTTTGAATAAACGTTATGAAATTTAACAACAATAAATACTACACTGAGCAGTTCTAAAACAATATAATTGAAATAACAAAGAATGTAAATATTGCATCCAAAGAATAACTACTAGAAGACTATGCTCTAGTCTTCCTTAACTCTTTCATTTATAAGGAACTATGTGAACCTATATGATCATATTTTATCTTATGCCCTAATCATATGCAGTGTACTCTGCATATAAAGATCCGTAGCGAACTACGATCCCACCGTACAAGACTTAGCGACACACCCGGGAAATGCTAAGTCTGACGCCAGCCCTGTTCTGCCACAGGACCCCAGGCTCTCCGGCCTGACTCATAGGCTCTCCGGCCTCAATGCACTACTCTGAGTGCTCTAGACTCCTCCTCTAACCTGAGTACACAGGCGGAGAGTCTCACGGGGTTACCTCCATGACTCTGCACGGATCTTGTTGCAATAACCCCTATTTTCTCCAGTGCCACCGTGACTCCGCACAGATTATTGTTGAACACTGCCTCTCTGTCCTCGTGCCACCAGAATTACTCAACCGGTTGATGTTGGACACGAGTTTCACCCCTAAGGCGCAGACCTCCCAAAGGGGTTCTACGGTGTTCAGGGCACCTAAGTCTAACATTAATATTATAGATACATGTAAAATAGAAATCATAACTCATTTTACATTTCTCACAAGGCTCACACGACCTGCCATATCATATCATATAAAACATCATAGCTCATGTATTCAACATATACCATGTCTCAGTAAAATCCCTTTCTAGGGCATGTCATATCTCATCACCTGCAAATTACGAGATATGTATTGAAATATAAGAAGCCCTGCAGTATGTAGATATCAACTCAGAGAGAACAAGCATATAAAGTTAAATGCACTAGAAGCATACAATTCAACAGTTAAGTATCACCACATCTCATATCGAGATCTTTCATGTCACCATAACATGATTCATTGAACACCCTATCCTTAGGGTTTCATTTGCCTTATTCATTCATCACATGCCAACACCCTACTCTTAGGGTTTCATTCGCCTCATTCACCTTTTCATTTACCTCATTCACTTGTCACATGGCTCTCATAAGGATTTCATAGGATATAAGCATTCACTAAATAAAGATTGTTTTCAACAAATCATATACAATCGATATATGTATGAAACCATGGAAATTGAACTAAATTTAGGTTTCCATGCTATTCACTGAGATATCATGCACCAAGGATAAAATTCAAATAAGGTAATCCATGAGGTACATCCTAACCACTTATAAGATTACTAGTCCTTTTCAATAAGGTTGAAACTCTAGAGATATCTCAATTAGGTTAAACCCTAATTACGTCATATGGTATAAATCTAAAAAGCATTCTTACTAGGATGTGTTGTATACGTTTTTGATGTGAATCTACCATCAAAGAGTCATTCAAACAGAGAAGGAATCCATATCATATCAAATTGCAACAACTTAAATTAAACGGACATTTCAGGGTTTAGAATCACATACCAAGCAATTAGGGATTTGGATGCTATAATCAAATTTCGTGCATTATACTGTTTAAAGGAAGAACCCACTCACCCTAAGGTGTGAAAACACCTCAAAACTGCAGCTCAACTCAGGGGATCTCGAACTCATATCAAATCCCTAGCAAATCTCCCAATTCTTCTTCCATTCAACTAGGAAACCTTGAAAATGAGGGATTATGAAGAAAGGGTGAGAAAAGAGGGAATTTCGACATCATCTTGGATCAAATCAGAGAATGGACGGAATATTGACATGAGAGAGAAGATTCACCATAAAAGTCTATGCAAAGGATCCAAACTTACTTGATTTCACAAATCCTCAGACCGCAAAACCCTAGGTCAGCAATTCCTCCTCTTTCTCCACTCAAGCCCTAACTCTCTGTCTCTCTCTAGATTTTCATTTCTCTGGGATGGATGACGAAGAATGAGAGCTGTGTGTGTGTGTGGTCAATCATATAAGTCAATTTGAGCTGCTTGGGTCAATTGCATATTGACCCAACACTCAACTTTAATTATATTGGCTGAATATTCAGTTATACAAAAGTTACTGTAATTCGTTTATTTCAGAGATCAAAGCTTCTCCAAAAATTATAGGAATTTATCACGTTGTTTATAATTGACCTATAAAGCTTCCGTTAAAATTTTAGATCATTTGGAGTTACCAATAAATAATTAAAAATAGAACAGTGCACTGCTATATTGCAGTCTGCAGCAGATTCGGTCGAGTTTGTCCTGCACAGAACTCGACCGACACCCTCACTGTAGAGATCAAAAGTCATCCAAAAATTATGCCAATTTAACAGAGTGTCTAAAACTGTGTTTTTCAAGCACAGTTAAAATTTTAGATCAATTGGATATACCAATAAAAAGATAAAATTCAATTACCACACTGCTGTATAAATCTGGAAATATGATCGGTCGAATTTGAAACTCGACCGATAAACAGGTCAGAACATTCTTCAAAAATTCTGATATTTACCAATGTTGTTCACATTTTATATATCCAAATCATATCCAAATTTGAAGTAAATTATAGTTACACATAAAATACAAAAAATTATTTACTGAGACACTATACTTATCAAATTCTGTATTCATATGTCATTAAAACCCTATTTTGGGCCGATTAGGGTCTACGCTTCTCAAACCCTAATTCTCAAGACAAAAGAAAATTTAGACTTCTTATCATAGTTAAAACATCCTAATTGTGTTATCGTCATTAATTAGATTTCAAGAATGATTATTCCAATTAATCTTTGCAATTGTCTAGGTAAACCCTAGTTTACCAAATAAGCTCAGATGGGGTCATAACAGTTTATGTCTTCACCGTTACCTAGCACATAAGGATATAAGATGATAATGGATGTTCCTATTCGAAAAGCAGCTATCTTGTCTAACTTGTAGAGAGGCTAGGAGAGGTGGTCAGTCAGGTAAACCCTAAGTTTGTGAGATATATAGGGCTACCCCTCTGATACAACCAGACCCTTTAGTCGAGTTAGTAGTTGCTTGGTTAGCTAGCCTAGAGCTTGATGAGATGGAAGGATGGTTGTAGAACCTCAAATGCACTTATGTGGAAAAGAAGGTGATGGAACCCCTATATAGAGTGTTTTAGGGTTTTTTGAGGAACTAACCTTGAGGAATCATGACATGTAAGAGATCATGATTTTAAGTTCACCATACCCCGTGGTACTATTAAGATAGTAAGTTTCATTAGTACTTTGGATGCCTAAGATGAAGAAATGTACAGAGTTGCATGTGGCCCATCGCCATGCATGTCAGGAGGTGAAGGAGGAACACCAGTAACCCAGTGAGTTGATATAGATGATAAAGAGTCCCCGAGAGGGAATGGTAGTTGGTCTCCATGGATGTTGTGGTGAGTCTCCCATGGACCGAGGAAGGTCAAGATGTGATATAGGTTATGGTAGATTGCCTTACCTAGATGACATAATCTAAGAGAAAGAGAGTGTACTGTCAGGGGACAGATACAGTTGAACTACATATAAGAAAGAGAGTTGGTTCAACTACACCATGATGTGAGTTCAAAGGTTCTTGAGTATGACCTAAAGATTCACTTCCATGCAATGGAAGTAGGTGCACGAAGAACTCGATGCTAGTACAACTTATCACCCTAACTGATGGTTATGATCTAGACTAGAGGGTCTGATGAGAGCATTTGTGTTCATTCAGGGTGATACATGGAGATAGTTCTTATCCTATGAAAGTTGCGATGATAGCCACCATAGCCAGTATCGGGATGTATGAAGCTCTATAAGGGAGGTCGTGTCGGTCACCTCTTCATGAATATGATGTCGGTGGAAAGACCTTGGGAAGGTCAAAAAGACCATAGTGTGTGCAAATGAAGTCACTTTGATCGTGTGATTGCTGAGAGAGCCTCGAGGTGACATGAGTCATGAGCTAATGTGAGGCAGACTAACATGCAGTTCACTGTGGGAGAATATGTGATATGAAAATCCGACCCCTCTGAGTTATAGCTGAGAAAGTTGAGTTCCCGATACATGGGTCCATTTCAAATGGATTGGTGGAGATGCTTATGTTTAGCCTTACCCCTCAGGATAACGTGATGTATGATGTGTTCCATGATTCTAATCTAGAGCACTATGTGAGGTACCCAAGCCATGTACTGAGCCATGAACCTATTGAGCTTCTATGGAGGCTGAAATATCCTAAGTCACCTACAAGGGTACGTGATACCAAGGTGATAGATAACTCGGATGTAAGAATATAAGATGATGAAGGTTATTGGGAAGCACCTGTTGGCTAAATTGGACATTAGTATAATACCTTTGTTTTGATAATGACAAACATTTCATTCTTGTCGATCTAACGTGCTACTTATGTGTTGCAGGAATAAAGTGGATGACAAATATTTGGAATATCTATATGCTAAATTGCTTTATTTTCATGAATGTAATCAATTGTAAAATTTGTACAAATATATAATGTACAAGTACTTAGACATTATGTAAATCAAGTGTTAGATCTTCCTTAGCCAATCACAACACTTAGATAGGTCATCCCCTTCAATAGTGTCACAAATGCACACCCATACATACACTTAGTATTCAGTTTAAAACATTGAAACAGGGTCAATCTCGGTCGACAATATTCTCAACCGAGACACTCTCGGTCGACAAACTCCTCGACCGAGAAAGACCCAAGTAGCCGTTAGACATAGCAGGCAAGGTAGTTGGCAGTTGGAGATGAACGTTGCATACACTTGCTCTAGATAGTCCCTCGATCGACAAGTCCTCGACCGAGAAGGACTCTCGGTCGATAATTCTTCAACCGAGATGTGTTCTGTCTGCAATTTTTAGAGTTAATTAACTAGTTGTTGCTAAAGCAACTAAAGTGTACCTAACGGCTAGTTAAGCACTTGGAACCCCCTAGAAAGTGTCTAGAACGTCCTTAAGCACTTGTAGGTCACTCCTATAAATAGGACATGCCTTACGACACCTAAACTCGCTCATATACACTTGTGCAATACTTGAGCTTACACTTGCAATTGGAAATCTATTTTGAGCAATTGAGCAATACTAGCATTGGCTATTCATTTCCTTGCATCAAATTCGTGTCCTATAGGCTAGTATATCCTATCCACCAAACCTACACTTCAACATTCAATGGTTAGGAGTTCTATACGCTTGATATAGGCAAATCAAGCCTTTTTCTTCAAAGTGGTAATTGTAATTTCCATTTCCTTTCTTGTTCTCTCTTATTACTTGTACTCTCCTTGCTACTCCTAGGGTTGGAGGTTGCGGATTGGAGAGAGTTTGATCTTCTTGGTGAAGAAGGAGATCTTTGGACTACTTCTAGAAGGTTGTTGCAATGGGAGGCTACTTCAAGAGGAAGGCTACTTCAAGGGGGAGCTTGAAGTTACTTCAAGAAGGCTGCTTCAAAGTTGGTGCAACTACTTCAAGGTGAAGGTTGTCCAAAGGGTGTAGAAAGTATTGTAATTTTATGTAAATTCCTTGATAGGTAATAAAATTTAATACTTTCAAAATCCCGGTTGGGTAAGAAACTGGGTAGTGGATTGACTGCCTTAGTATTTGCTAAGGTTGGAACCACTCTAAACACCTTGTCTCCTTCTTATTATTTCAATTGTGGTTGTTTGAGTTAAATTATATTAAAATTATCATAAAACCCTATTCACCCCCCTCTAGTGGTTTTTCAATTGGTATCAGAGTAGGCTTCAAGGAGCTCTAATCGAGTCTTGAAGAATGAAGGGTGATGGTGTCTACAACCGCAAGCAAAAGAAAAGTATGGATCAATCTTCAACAAGTTGCAATTGGTGCTTAGGAACAAGCCACACAACAATTGGTTGCCCATGGAAAGAAAATATGGAAGAAGTGTACAAAAATTGTCTCATTGCTACAACCAATGAAGAAGAAGAAGAGGTAAGCCTTCTTGATTTATCAAAAGAAGTGTTAATCGCTAGTCTTGAAGAAACACTTAATAAGTACATTGAGTGCTAGAAGAAATTAAAAAAATCTAATAAGGCAAATGATGAATTACATGCTAAGCTTCTTGCTCTCACTTCTGAAAATGAAGATCTCAAAAAGGCTATTTAAGATCATAATATTAAGCTAAAATCAATAGAAGCAGATTGCAATCTTCTTTCCCTAGAAAAGATAAATTTTCAAACTCAAGTAAATGATCTTCAAAAACAACCTGTTTTATGTACACATCTAGATTATGATACTAATGTGAAAGAAAGAGATTCTTTATTATCTAATCTAGATCAAGCAAAGCTAGACATCAATAAGAGAATGGATGAGATTGTGAAGCTGCAACAAAAGATTAGTAGTTTGAATAACAATGATACCCTTGATAAAATTTTAAATAATTCTTATCATCAAATTGGAAGGAGAGTACTAGGTTATAATCCTAAAGGAAAATCTTATCAAAAACCTAGTTGGAGAAAGACACAAGCACTAAAATCAATCTATGTATGTACCTAAAGGCAAACATACATATGTACCCAAGAACAACCTAGAAAAAAAACCATAGAAAGAGATATGAGGTTGATTCCATATGTTTTCATTATTATTTGCATCTTGGACATTACTCTTTCTCATGTCCCTACAAGAAAAAGGATGTTGAGTTAGTATGGGTTCCAAAACCCCCAAACTAAATGGATAAAATTAAGTTTAGATATGACCAAAGACTCTAAGTTGTATATCTCTATGTCTATCTCAACTTAACATAATAGGACACCAAGTTAATTCAAGAAATTAAAATTTCCAAATATACATCTTAAACTACTTGTTTTAGTTTGGATTCTCAAAATGTATAAGTTGAAATTTAGCTTTGATATTTAAATGTCTCAACTAAATCAAGTTTTAAATTTCATATTCTTGTTTTACTTGGAAACAATTCTTGTCCTTAGCCAAACCTCAAACTTAGAAGAATTGGATATAATTTAGTTGAGATATGATCTAATGCTTGAAAATCATAATGTCCTATCTCAACTAAATAGTTTCATGTATTTTGTTAGTTTCAGAACTGATATAAATAAATTACTGAAAATAGTTCTGAAACAGTATAGAAACATTCTCGGTCGAGAAAATGTTCGACCAAGAACACTTTCGGTCGAGAAATTGTCGACCGAGCAGGTTACTGTTTTCAAATCTACAACAAATATGCCGAACCTGCTTTCAAATAATCTAATATGCTATTAATGATTGACTTAACCTGCAAATCATGGAGACCATCTTTGAAACAAGACATATTAATCTTTTTGAATTAAAGTATAACATTTTGATAAGAAATCTTTAAACATATTGCAAAAATGTTATATTCCTAGATTGAGAAAGTTTATTAAACATGATTCATTTACATAATTTGTCTTAAAATTGAAAATTCATAAACCATGAATAAGATTCTTTTGGATTATCATCAAATTGGTTTAAAACTGAACCATGTTAGTTTAATTATGGAAATTACTATTTTCTCATAATCCACATGGTTTGTCCTAAGTATTTCTTGGTCTATTCATATAAGAACCATGTGTATTAAAATTTAGTTTAAATGATGATAATCATTGCATTTCATGAAATTATCATTATATTGTGGGCATAGCTTGTGATAAAATAATAATGGTGCTATGACAAGACAAATAGTGTATCTTAGAACAAAAATATTAATGTTCTATCTAGTTGTTTGTTCTAAGAAATCTAAAGCACAATCCTGACTTTAAGATATCAATCTTGCTTTCAAGGATACATGCTTCTAAAGAATCCTATGATTAATCTAAAAATTAAATGAATTGAAATTCATACATCCATAGAAAAACGTCTTCATAACGGGTATCACTTAATGTGCTTCAAATTGATAGTTATTTAATCAAGCTACCTGTAGAAATTATACTTCACAAATGAATGTTCAAATATGAAATCTGCAGAATTTGCCTCTTGGTTGAAATTAAATTTGACCAAGGGGCGCTATGGTCATAGTCAAGGTCGACCTAAAATAAGCTTGACAAAATGCCTATTTGTACATCATTTTACTGTACTTGATCTTAGTATCGTTTTCAACATATGCTTTTGATAAAAGGTCAAAATCAAATCTTAAAAATTAGTTATGACCTTAGAATTGCTCAAATATTCTAGACAATGATTACATTATATGCTCTACATTATTACATTATATGCTCAAATGATTCCATTATTACTCCACTAGAAGACATAAATATGCTCTACAAATCTAGTATCTCACTTGCATTAAAAACTAGTTCAAAGTTTTATTCACAGCAACCTTGTCGGTCAGCAAAAATTTTTGACTAAGACAAACTCGGTCGACGAAATCGTCGACTGAAAACATCTCGGTTGACTATCCTTCTCGACCGATACTCACCAAGTAAATGTTGTACATGTTGGTATGTATGCCCTGAGAGCCAATCATGAGATGATTGGTGGGTTACATTAAGATTGATTTAATAAACATCAAAGGCAAGCTTCCAATTCTTTCTGGTTCAGTCATATGAGATAGTGATAGAACAGATTGAATGTCTAGAGAATGACAGTACTCAATGACGTATGCTTTCAGGTTAAGGACCTGAACGATGAGATCATACATATGCTAAGAGTTTGTACATTCTTGTTATGTCCCTAGTTGGATGTCATTGTGGAAGGTAGATAGACATCAATGACACATAAGACTAGATTGTGGTGTTGGTTGATGACAGAATCTCATTAGTCATGATATAGAGATATCAAACCAAACACATAGGTACTTGTTAGAGAACAAGTGTACCGGACAGACCCACCGTGAGTTTGACACATGGAACCATGACATGGTAGTCACAGTCAGTACTCACAGTGATGGTGGTGAGTGTGATTCTTTGACCTGAAATCACTACACTCAACACATGTCGTTGGGCACACTATGATATCATCAAACGCAGTCCTAAAACATGGGTTGTTATAAAGGTGATGATTGGGTGGCTTTGACACATGGGGCTTTTTAGGGGTGGGTGATAGATATGGGATTTGTCCCTCCTGAGGGAGTTTGATATCCAAGGCCACTTGATGAGTAGGATTGAAATAGGTGTGCGCACGCATGTGTGTATCATTATGTGATATTGATGTCATACATATCTCTTCCAATCTACTCTGAGATCAAGAAAGTGAATGAACGTTGATAGTTAGAATGTTCCATGCCTCGAGTTCATTTGGGATATCAGTGATAAAGGAATTATGCATTCACTATAACATCATTCACAGATTGTAGGATTGAAAGTTGTTCTCCAACTTTCTATTTCACTTGGGTAGCACTGATGTGTGACTAGGCACCGCTCTTTGCTTGTGAAGTCATAAGTGTTATGGACTTTAACTGCCAACGTGAAAAGGACCTGCAGGGTCACACACATAGGATTTAACCTGGAAGAGGAGTTTTGTCCACAAACGATGTTTATATTGATTACTAAAGGAGTTTAGTAGTTCAATTAAACACTCAATTAATTGATAGCTCAAAATCATAGTGTTCAAGGTGTTGGACACATTGATTGGAGTATCGGATTGATTGAAATCGCAATTGACTGATTCTACACAATCTGCACTCCCAACCGATCGGCTCATGAGATGAATTGATCGGCTCAACTTGGTGAACCGGTCGGCTCAAGTGTTGAGTCGATCGGCTCATGGTCAGGGTGAAACGATTGCTTCAAGTGTTGAAACGATCGATTCAACTGGTGCAACCGAGCAAGTTGGGAAAGTAGGATTGGTGAGAATTTTCCTTGCATTTCACTTGCCCAATTTGATTGGAACAAGGATTGGTACTCGATACCAATTAGAAACAAAAGAAGGAAAGTCAGTCGGGAACCGACCAGGACCACCAACCGACCGGTTCACTTGTGAACTGACCGGTTGAGGTGTCCCAACCGATCGGTTGAGGTGTCAACCGACTGCTCCAGTTGTGAAATGATCAGTTCAGGTTGCGAGTTGGTTGTTTTGTGGAAAATCTCATGCTTTTTAGTCCCGCATTGCTCGGGATGGAGAACCCTATCACATGACCCTCCTATATATATAGGGGTATTGGGGGCTTCTCAAAGTACAACTCCATGCAACTAGTTTCTTTGTAAAGTTGTCATTCTCTCTGGTTTTGGTAATCGAGAGAGAGCCCGAGCAAGTGCTACCCGCAAAGGGAGGTGCAGTAAGGGAAAGACAAATGCAATTGCAACTGGAGGCAGGAGAGTGTGTTGGTGACTAGTACGTCAACAGGAGGGTGCAACTCCTTCCAACTCCATGTGGGACAAGGAGTGTGGAGTTCCAGGTGGTCCGTGTGGACTACTTCAGAGGCGGGAGGTTTCTGCCGCTCAGGAGGACAACTGTCAATCCGACAGTCCGGCGTGACCAGGATTCGTCAGTCTCGGTGCGACCAGAAGCTGTATAGACACCGTCCAAGACCGGAGTTGAAGACCGTTCAAGGCGCGAGGTATTGTCACCGAGAAAGCCTCGGGATAAGGTATGATTCCACAAACCATCCTTTCCTATTATATAGACGTTGACGTGTTTCCTTGTTCCGGGTTTGGGGGAGAAAATTTTTGTTTCCGCTGCCTTCTCTGCCTCCCCTAAAAACCCTACAGTGGTATCAGAGCCACGTCAACTGCTCTATATTTTAGGAATATCGATATGATCGATTTTAGTTTGTCGCCTTTATTTATTGCATACGATGCGAATAAAATTGGCTTTATGCATGTCCAATCCTAAATCCACAAATCCCAAATTACATATATGATATGTATTATTAATGCACTCGATACGCGTCGCCCTTAAATGAGTTTTGTGGTGGATGTATAGAGTGGTTATGGCCAATAAACCCTATCTGTGTGTGGTTGTATGTGGTTGCTTGCATCTCAGTCTGTGCACCGATTCCCTTCTCCTATTCCTGATGTAACTCAAAATAATTTGAGATTTCTTTTCCTACCTTTGCTCCCCTCGAATGTAACTCGAGGTTTCTCTTTTTGCAATGTAAAATAGGATAGATTTTATTTCATGTTATGTCAAAGAACGGAGGACATCCTGACGACAGCTAAGACGATCGCTTAAAGGCGTGAACCGATCGGTTGATGTTCCAGACGATCAGTTCAAGGAGTGAACAGATCGGTTGATGACCGGTTCGAGGAGCGAGACGAGCGGGTGGCGGCCATGAAGAGATGCACGACGACCGGGCGAACCGATCAGTTGGAGGAGCCAACCGATCGGCTGGTGGCATGCAGATGACCGAGCCAGAATGAGCAAATCATTCATGTGATGAGTTGATCTACTCGGATGTCAAGGCACAGAGTTCATCTTGTACAGGTTGCATGTGATGTAGACCTAGATGACCGTGATTCCTCTTGGCCCGAGGAATCATATTAGGATGGCCATAATCATCACTTTTATCATTTGTGCATGTTTTCTGTGGGATATAGCATGTATATGATACATATTATGTATTGTGGTGATTGGATATGTATATGTATATAAAAACCAAATCCCTCATTAAATATTAAGTTTTAGATGCCTTCCAAATGCAACACACGTGAAAAGCTTGATCGACCAAGTGTGGGCACGCCCTAGCATGGTGCAACGTCTATCTTGTGGAAGCGTGAAGGATGAATGTGTGGGTCTTCCCTAGCAGGGTGCATATTCATCGTGTTTTCTTTGGGTCGGACTTAACAAGGTGACCTAGATAGTATCTAGCACCTTGAGGCATGGAGATGATCATGGCAAGGAGTTGCATATGACATATTATCAAGAGTTGCATATGATGCAATTGGCAAAAGTTGCCTACCTGAGAGATCTATGTTGTGGGTGACAGCCCTAGCTGGTCCATGGCTTAGAGGATTTTAGGATCTTGCCCACTAGAAGGTTGTACGCTGCAATCTTCCTGGTCCATGGTGAGGGCTATCAATTTGAAGTAAAATAGTGGGAGCAATAATTAATTAAAGGCCTAATTTTATCGTCAATTTTTCAAATCAATCAAACAAGTCAAAAAGAGTTTTGGACTAAAATTGCATATATTTCCTTTTGTTAAAATAAATGGTTAATCAACAAATCACTTCATTTGTGATCAGTCTTTGAGACCAACAAATTAAATGGGAATAATTCCACGACTGGTTAGAATGATTAGAAGTGTTCTCAAAGAGCGAAAGCTCCAAATCCTAGTCATACCAAGACCAGATGAACTCAATCCCACCACATCAATGGCTGAAAGTATGCTTATGGAAGCATACCAAGGATGACATTGATGAGGAGTGCTTGATGTTGTGTTCTTTGAACTATGAGTTGCATAGACAACATGAGACATATGATGTCTCAAGGACACTATCCTAGTATGTCATGACAGAAGGAGATCCAGTAAGGTATTCACGCACTCAGTATGATTGGGTATGTGGAAAACCTGACTAACAAGGATTCCCTCTGAGCCAAGAGTTGGCTATTGGTATGATACTGCAAGTGTTGCGAGAATCATACAGTTCATGATAAACTACAACATGAACAACTTTGACAAGAGTTGACAAAGTTGTTGGACATGCTGAGGATAGTAGAGGCAAATATGAAGAAAGACTAACCCTAATCTTTGATGAGATCAATGAAAGGTAATTCTTAAGAGCAAGGGCAAGGGCAAAGCAAAGAAGTGTTCTTATTCTAGCCAGCAATCCAAGCTGTCTTCAGCCTCAAGGCACATGGGGAAAGGGTGTATGAGGGAATTGCCCTCTATATCTGGAAGAACAAAAGAAGATGACAGGAGGGGATGGAGATCTCCACCTAAGGTATCATGAAATGAACCACTTCGTTATCTGTGGTATGTGATACCAAGATATGGATCTATCATATATGATATGCAAGATCCGCAAAGAAGTGATGGCCTTTGTCAAAGGACCAATAAAGAAGTACCCTTCATTAGAGAAAGTGTTGTTGCCATAGATAGGAGTATCTTTCAGTTTATTTCAGCCTAAAGGGCACGAAATAGAGTTGATAACTGCTATTTCATATATTGCCAATAGATAGAAACACTTTATTTTTGCATATTGTATGACAATGATGGCAATTAATAAAGTTGATGTTTCAATCTTAAAGATATGATCTTTGTGGCAATGCCTTGTTTATCTTGTGGTATTTGATATGCATAACATAAAATGATACCTGAAAGTTATAGATAACTCAAACAATCAAATTAGCATCAATCATGAGAAATTCATTTCTAGTTTCCATATGATGGATAAATCTAGACTCTTTTGGTTAGAGAACCAGTAAGAGACATGAATATCTTGGACATGATTAATCAATCTTCACTAATGGTAGTGGGAGAATGATTATCCTATTAGGTATAATACATGTGATGTATTTACATACCCATTGGAACAAATGCTAATACTTCAAATGGTGTTTAGAGAAATACCAATATGAATATCTTGAAGTGTTCAAGATTATCATAGATGAAGTACAAATTTGGTAAAGTGTTAATTCTTGATGAGATCAATGAATGAAATACTTGGACCAAATGTTTGAGATCCTTATGAGTGATTATGATAGTGTATCATAGTGAACTCATGATTAAGGCATGGTGATGTCTAAATCAAGAAGGAATCATACTCTAAAGAGTTAGAGAATGATTATTGAATAGCTGAATTCTTCTTAATAAAAGAATACCCCACACTAATAAAAGAAATTAAGAATCACAAGGGTTGTGAGTTCTTATATCCTTAACAAATACACCTCAATTATCTATGTGATGAGTTGTTCATGCGATGAGTCAACTATCTAGATGAATATGAGGAACCGAATTTTGAGTTATGGTTTATGACCATTACATCCTAAATGACATCCATGTGAACCATAAGGTATGACCTTGATGGTAGCACCCATTGGATGAAATCCATAAGTGCAAATGAATCTTAAAGGTTAAGATACATGGATAACATTTTGAGAAGGATGATGCTTGTTGATTGCAACTTAATGACTAAGACATTTGGCATATGGATACTAAAAATGCATTCCTATGAGGAATAAAACAAGAATGTGCACATGACACAACCTATAAGGTTTATGAATCCACTAATGGAAATGAAGTCTATAAGTTACAATGAACTAATCAATGTGATTGATTGAGTACAAGCAACTCAGAATTGGATCTTCACTTTGATAATATAGTCAAAGGGTTTAACTGATATGTCAAAGATAAAGAAGGGATCTGTGATTTAGTGGGAGCGTATTCACATTCCACATGTTGATGTGAAATGGAAATGTTCTAGAATGGAAATCCAAAAGTGGAAATTATCTTTAAGGAAGATAGAGAGTTTTCCTATGTGATAGGAATAGAGATCTATAGAGATAGTTCCCAAAAAATCTCTTGACCTGAAAAGAGAAAGCATACATTGGCAATCTGTACTGAAGGGTTCAGTATGCACAAATTAAGTGGGAGAAAATGTGTCCATGTTATGAAGAATGAGAACACTGAGAATAGATATGGATCTATCATGTATGTAATCATCCCATTATCTTGCATGTATGGACATGGCAAGAACAAAATGCATTCATCATCTTGTATGTAGGACATAACAATATGATGTGCTCATCCTGATAACTTGTATGTAGGACATGACGAGTGGATTTCTGTCTACTTCCAGTAAGGGTTACTGGAATACCATGAGAACTTGATAAGTACTTGAGAAGTACTAGTTCTATGGAGATAAGGAAGAGTTCAATGTAAAGGGTTACATTGATGTGAACTTCTGAAAGGGCAGAAAAATAATCGCAAAATATATATAGGATATATAAAAGTGAAAGTTTGTTGATAATTGGAAGTGTTCCAATAAAACCATTTAAAAGGAAATGTCAAGTATCTATGTGTTAGAGAACAGCAGTGGATACTATATGGATCTGGAAGTTCATGAGATGAACTTATAGATATTCCACTCATTGATGACAAGTATGGAATCCTTGATCATGCAATGTGGCTAAAGGTTAGCAAAGGAATACTCTATCGCATATTACGGCAACTCCATCTCAAATGTGTGACGTACTTTGAAGAGATGAGAGACATGAAATTTAAACTAACTTTGGCAAGGTGTTGTCATAACTCACTATGTTGGCACTAGAGCACAATAACATGTGGGACATGTTAGAAGATCACTATGAATATGATTCAAGGGTGATTGGCTTGCAGTGCAAGTGGGAGTCTGTTGGTATGTATGCCCTGAGAGCCAATCATGAGATGATTGGTGGGATACATTAAGATTGATTTGATAAACATCAAAGGAAAGCTTCCAATTCTTTCTGGTTCAGTCATATGAGATAGTGATAGAACAGATTGAATGTCTAGAGAATGACAGTACTCAATGACATATGCTTTCAGGTTAAGGACCTGAACAATGAGATCATATGGATGCTAAGAGTTTGTACATTCTTGTTATGTCCCTAGTCGGATGTCATTTTGGAAGGTAGATAGACAACAATGACACACAAGACTAGATTGTGGTGTTGGTTGATGACAGAATCTCATTAGTCATGATATAGAGATATCAAACCAAACACATAGGTACTTGTTAGAGAACAAGTGTACCAGACAGACCCACCGTGAGTTTGACACATGGAACCATGACATGGTAGTCACAGTCAGTACTCACAGTGATGGTGGTGAGTGTGATTCTTTGACCTGAAATCACTACACTCAACACATGTCATTGGGCACACTTTGACATCATCAAACGCAGTCCTGAAACATGGGTTGTTATAAAGGTGATGATTGGGTGGCTTTAACACATGGGGCTTTTGAGGGGTGAGTGATAGATATGGGATTTATCCCTCCTGAGGGAGTTTGATATCTAAGGCCACTTGATGAGTAGGATTGAAATAGGCGTGCACACGCATGTGTGTATCAATATGTGATATTGATGTCATACATATCTCTTCCAATCTACTCTGAGATCAAGAAAGTGAATGAACGTTGACAGGATAAATGTTCCATGCCTCGAGTTCATTTGGGATATCAGTGACAAAGGAATTATACATTCACTGTAACACTATTCACGGATTGTAGGATTAAAAGTTGTTCTCCAACTTTCTATTTCACTTGGGTAGCACTGATGTGTGACTAGGCACCGCTCTTTGCTTGTGAAGTCATAAGTGTTATGGACTTTCACTGCCAATGTGAAAAGGACCTACAGGGTCACACACATAGGATTTAACCTGAAAGAGGAGTTTTGTCCACAAATGATGTTTAGATTGATTACTAAAGGTGTTTAGTAGTTTAATTAAACACTCAATTAATTGATAGCTCAAATCATAGTGTTCAAGGTGTTGGACACATTGATTGGAGTATCGGCTTGATTGAAATCACAATTGACTGATTCTATACAATCTGCACTCCCAACCGATCGGCTCATGAGATGAATCGATCGGCTCATCTTGGTGAACCAGTCGACTCAAGTGTTGAGTCAATCGGCTCATGGTCAGGCTAAAACGATTGCTTCAAGTGTCGAAACGATCGATTCAACTAGTGCAATCGAGCAAGTTGGGAAAGTAGGATTGGTGAGAATTTTCCTTGCGTTTCACTTGCCCAATTTGATTGGAACAAGGATTGGTATTCGATACCAATTAGAAACAAAAGAAGGAAAGTCAATCGGGAACCGACTAGGACCACCAACTGACCGGTTCACTTGTGAACCGACCGGTTGAGGTGTCCCAATAGATCGGTTGAGGTGTCAACCGACCGGTTCAGGTCCCCAACAGACCATTTCAGTTGTGAAATGATCGGTTCAGGTTGCGAGTTGGTTGTTTTGTGGAAAATCTCGAACCCTTCTACTCCTGCTTTTTAGTCCTGCATTGCCCGGGATGGAGAACCCTGTCCCATGACCCTCCTATATATAGGGGTATTGGGGGCTTCTCAAAGTACAACTCAGTGCAACCAGTTGCTCTGTAAAGTTTTCATTCTCTCTGGTTTTGGTAACCGAGAGAGAGCCCGAGCAAGTGTTACCCGCAAAGGGAGGTGCAACAAGGGAAAGACAACTGCAATTGCAACTGGAGACAGGAGAGTGTGTTGGTGACTAGTACGTCAACAGGAGGGTGTGACTCCTTCCAACTCCTTGTGGGACAAGGAGTGTGGAGTTCCAGGTGGTCCGTGTGGACTACTTCATAGGTGGGAGGTTTTTGCCGCTCAGGAGGACAACTGTCAATCCGACAGTCCGGTGTGACCAGGATTTGTAAGTCCCATTGCGACCAGGAGCTGTACAGACACCGTCCAAGACTGGAGTTGAAGACCGTGCAAGGCGCGAGGTATTGTCGTCTAGCAAGCCTCGAGACAAGGTATGATTCCACAAACCATCATTTCCTATTATATAGACGTTGACGCGTTTCCTTGTTCCGGGTTTGGGGGAGAAAATTTTTGTTTCCGCTGCCTTCTCTGCCTCCCCTAAAAACCCTACAATACAGGCGAACTCATATATGATTCCGGTCGACAAATTGTTCGACCAAGCCCACGTCGGTCGACAAAATGCTCGACCCAGGCCGCCTCTGTGAACCTTCATTTGCGTGAATTAAAAGGCAATATTTTGATTAAAATATAAATTTTAAAAAAATTGTAACAGCTAGTTTTCGATCGACTGTTGGACGACCGAGAGGAGTGTCTAAAGAAATGACCATTGCGGTCGTCGGTCGACAAATTGTCGACCGAAATATGTCCTGTTTTGCTATAAATAGCGCCCAAAATGACCCATTTCTTCACACCTTCACATTTCCACTTCTCTAGCTCCTCTCTAGTGCATTTTTGTGCAAATCTTTAGCTTCTCTACATCCAAGTCTTGCTTGCTACTTCTCCACTCCAAAGCAACGAGATGGCTTCCTCATCTACGCATGGAAAGAAGCAAGTTGTGGCTAGGAAAGGAAGGACGGTCTCTCCAGTGTTGTCATTCATCAACGACATTCCATTCAACGACGCAGCTGCAGGCGATCGCTACCTCAGGCTCTCCTCAAGAACTCCTCTTCCACGACGGCCAATCGACGTCATGGACTTCCACAACATTGTTGATCTAGAGGAACTTTTTGAGGTGCAATATTTGACTGATTTTCTAAATCCCTCCTTCCATTCCTACTCCTCCAAAGTAGTTAATGAATTCTATGCCAATTTAACCCCACATCCTGACCATGATTCCTTCTCTTCTATGGTTAATGGGTATGGATTCCATTTTACTGAAGAGGGCATTCTTAATATGCTTAACATAGACATAGAAGACTATAAAGATTTTCTTGACCTCACCACAAGAAATCCACTAAATAAACTCTCCCAAGATGACACTACCATTAGCCTTAGTGACATCAAAAGAGCCATCTTTCAATCCAATAAGACTTGTCATGAAGATAGGGGTACCTATTATGCCATAAACTTAAAACCTGAAGCTAGGATCATAAATCTCATTGTTGCCACCAATATCCATCCTAGAGCAAACAAATCTGAAGTACCCACTTTTTGTATGTACCTTATCTATGCCATTCTCAAAGGTATTCCCATAAATTTTATTCGTATCATCCTTAAGAATATTCTTGAGTTTTCTGGAAATCCACCTCATGCTGACTTTGTGTGCCAAATCACTCAACATTTTCTTAAGAAGAATATTGAGGACCTAGGTTACACATGGGATAGAAAACCTCAAAAGATAAGTAAAAATACAATAGAAAAGATGGGAATTGACTTTGGCCACAAAAGAGCTAGGACTGAAGGGGAGACATCCACTCAAGAAATACCTCCACCATCTCCTCGTACAAACCTACCCCATGATCCTATTACAAACACCTTGACATACATAGCTGGATCCCAATATCATCTTAGTAGGCAACTAGATTACAATCACCATACCATGACTTATTTAAACCAAAAGATGCAAGCTCTCTCTCCTACCCAACCTGATGAATATCCTTATTCCCTAAATCTTGGCATTATAAATCGATACAATCCCTCCTACAACTACTACCAAATTCCACCTCCACCATCTCCTGATCACACACATACTCAGTTTTCTCCAATTCAACTTCAAGACATTGCTGCCCACTTTCGCTTTGATCGTGTTCCCACCTTCTTGGAATCTTATGCTTTAACCAAGATAGGTACCTTGGAGTGGCAGACACTGGTCAAATATTATGGAGCTGAACCCTTTCTTGGGAAAGACCCAGACATTGATGTAATCCTTTGGTCTTTTCAGTGAGATTATGAGATATCTTTGTAATGGTTGTAATGGAATGGCTATCTTTATAATGATTGTACTGGATATCTTTTATAAGCAAGTATGTCATGCTTTAGGGGTCTTCTTATAAATTGTATGAGCAACAAGTTTTTATCAATAAAAGTGTGTTTAAATGGCTTCATTTGAACATATACATGTTATATAAGAATATTATAGTAGAGCATACAAATAAGGGCGAGTAATATATGCAATGAATCCCAAAGGGTACAAATTTTTGCAAATGATTGAGAAACAAATTGTGGTTAAATTCGACAAAAATGGTTTACAATTGTATTAATTCCTTGATTTTAATTGAATATCTCTTTAAGGGGGAGCATAGCATAAAATTAAGGGGGAAAATGATTATCTTGGATATCTTTTTGAAATGACAAAGGGGGAGAAATAATATAAAATCAAAAACATAAAATTAAAATGAGTTATATAATATCTTGGCCAGCATTCACTTGCAAAACAAGAATGGCTACAAAAGGTAAATTTTAGGTATGAAACTCACATGATTTATATTTCCTTATTTTATATTTAGCAAATGTTTGTCATCTTCAAAAAGGGGGAGATTGTTGGCTAAATTGGACATTAGTATAATCCCTTTGTTTTGATAATGACAAACATTTCATTCTTGTCGATCTAACGTGCTACTTGAGTGTTGTAGGAATAAAGTGGATGACAAGTATTTGGAAGATCTATATGCTAAATTGCTTTAATTTCATGAATGTAATCAATTTTAAAACTTGTACAAATATATAATTTACAAGTACTTAGACATTATGTAAATCAAGTGTTAGATCTTCCTTAGCCAATCACAACACTTAGATAGGTCATCCCCTTCAATAGTGTCACGAATGCACACTCATACATACACTTAGTATTCATTTTAAAACATTGAAACAGGGTCAATCTCGGTCGACAATATTCTCGACCGAGACACTCTCAGTCGACAAACTCCTCGACCGAGAAAGACCCAAGTAGCCGTTAGACATAGCAGACAAGGTAGTTGGTAGTTGGAGATAAACGTTGCATACACTTGCTCCAGACAGTCCCTCGGTCGACAAGTCCTCGGCCGAGAAGGACTCTCGGTCGACAATTCTTCGACCGAGATGTGTTCTGTCTGCAATTTTCAGAGTTAATTAACTAGTCATTTCTAAAACAACTAAAGTGTACCTAACGGCTAGTTAAGCACTTGGAACCCCCTAGAAAGTGTCTAGAACGTCCTTAAGCACTTGTAGGTCACTCCTATAAATAGGACATGCCTTAGGACACCTAAACTCACTCATATACACTTGTGCAATACTTGAGCTTACACTTGCAATTGGCAATCTATTTTGAGCAATTGAGCAATACTAGCATTGGCTATTCATTTCTTTGCATCAAATTCGTGTCCTATAGGAGAGTATCTCCTATCCACCAAACCTACACTTCAACATTCATTGGTTAGGAGATCTATACGCTTGATATAGGAAAATCAAGCCTTGTGCTTCAAAGTGGTAATTGTAATTTCCATTTCCTTTCTTGTTCTCTCTTATTGCTTGTACTCTCCCTGCTACTCCTAGGGTTGGAGGCTGCGGATTGGAAAGAGTTTGATCTTCTTGGTGAAGAAGGAGATCTTTGGACTACTTCCAGAAGGTTGTTGCAACGGGAGGCTACTTCAAGAGGAAGGCTACTTCAAGGGGGAGCTTGAAGTTACTTCAAGAAGGCTGCTTCAAAGTTGGTGCAACTACTTCAAGGTGAAGGATGTCCAAAGGGTGTAGAAAGTATTGTAATTTTATGTAAATTCCTTGAGAGGTAACAAAATTTAATACTTTCAAAATCCCGGTTGGGTAAGCAAACGGGTAGTGGATTGACTGCCTTAGTATTTGCTAACGTTGGAACCACTCTAAACACCTCGTCTCCTTCTTATTATTTCAATTGTGGTTGTTTGAGTTAAATTATATTAAAATTATCATAAAACCCTATTCACCCCCCTGTATTGGTTTTTCAGCACCATGGAGAGGGTGAAGCCACATGGGAGCCATGATGGACATGAGAAATCCTTATCCTGTATGTTTGTATATTTGGTGGAATTTTGAGGGCAAAATTCCTATAAGAGGGGAAGGATGTTACAATCCCAATTTTGGGGTTCATATGGTTGGAAATACAATTTCCCTGATAAATGTATGTTTATGGGAATTATATGATTTAAGTGTATTGAATAGGTTCCCTTTGCAATATTTCTTGAGTGCATGTGTTTTCGTAGACCCTATTTGGTTATTGAGCCCACTTACAAGAAAAAGAGAAATAAAAGGAAAAGGAATTTATCCAATAAAAGGAATAAATAAGAAAGGGATATAGGATAAGATGAAAGGGAAATGGAATATTTCCCAGGTTGGGATTTCGTGCCTTTAGGGTTCCTTGAGGTCCAAGGAATCCAAGATGATAAGATAATGGCAAAAGAAAGAGGAAATATCAATTAATTTGGTTTTATTAATGAATAACTTGCATATGTAGGAAACACCATTTTCCTTTGGAATTTGGGTTTCAAAATTTAATATACGATTATATAATGCCAAGACAGAGTTTCATCTAATATTTGATTGAAAAATATTAAACGAGGAGAGAGATATGATTTTTACAAGATTTCATTGTTAAATACCCTTTTTCCTTCGTTTTTAAAGAAATAAGAAATAGGGGAGCGATATCAGTCGTTGGATGCCCAGCGTGGTCCATAGGATCACATATCCAAGGGTGGTTGTACATCACCCACCTCGAGTCAGAAGGAAAGTAAGAGGGACACTGAGATTTCCCAATGTGAATTCCTCACATCCTACCTCACCTGTAAAGAATCCAAGACCACGAGGGTCTTTGGGAGGTGATTCCATGCACGACCAACCCTATTTTTAGGGTGTCTCGAGGGTTCTAGAGGAAAAGGCCAATCGGGCTGAAGGATAGGTGGCGACGAGGGTAGGGAAACCCTAGTGGAGCCCCAATTTCTATAAATAGACCCCCCTCTCAATTCCTCACCTCCTCATGAACCCAGACGGATAACTCCCAAGTCCCAGATCTCCCTATCACTCCGGATTGGCTTCCCTCTGGCGAGAGCACTACCGTGGCGCCACCGCAGGTCGAGTGTAGGAAAGGAAGAGGACGACGAGCGATGATTGTCTGATCACGTTCCACCGTGGTCTCACGAAGAGATCAGATGGTCTCAGGCTCAGTTGGGTTAATTTCCTCACGAGTGGAGGTGCACGACGCAGAGTGTCGGATCCAAAAGGCCAGCGGACTATTGATCGAGCGGCCCCAATTTTTTTTGGTAAATCACCCTCTCTATTCGAATATTCCAAAAAGTGATTTTCCTTGCAAAATTCATAGAAATGGCCAGAAAACTCAGATGGATAAACTCTATATATGAAAGTTGATCAAACAAATACGAGGAACAAGATAAAAATGGTTTGGTAACCTAAATCTGTCTCATTTTGTAAAAGTATATTAATTTGATGAAAAATGTATTAAAATTTGGTTAGAAACCCTAATTGAGTGTAATGGATGAATTTATGAGGCATAGTGGGTTAATTCGAGTAATATTAATCTGTTGAATGATAATGTTATTTCTTAATCTGATAGATGTCTAATTGCAAGATTTAGGGTTTTAAACAAAGTATGTAGGATGATACATTTAGAAACCCTAATTTAGGGGAAAAGAGGAGAAAACCATTTTTAATTCGAATTAGGAAATATGTTATTAAATAATGATCCTAAACATGTTAGGAGAGATGAGAAATTTAGGTTTTTTATGTAGTTTTGTTTAATTAGGGTTTATGATACTAAAAGTGAAGGCAAAACCCTAATTGCAAGAGAAACCCTAAAAAGGGGTAGAAACCCTAAATGGGAATAGAAATCCTACGAAGCAAGATGGGCTTGGATAAATCTTGATAAAAGGAATTTGTATATTTATTTCATGATTCTTGTGTATACTTGCTTGCTTGGTTGGATTTCTCTACTTGATTGATTCTATCTTAAAAGTCTGCATCACAGGTATGTGGTTACGCTTATGATTAAATCGCTTTAGTTTCACGGTGATTCCCATATGTTTTATGGGTTGCCTGAATATAATTGCTTGGATGACTTTTATTTCATGAAACTATAAAGTGACTATGAATATCACTATAAATAAGTGTACATGACTAGCTCAGATCCTAGTCCTCCTCTATGGCTTTGCTAATAATAAGGATGACCTAGTACATGGTCTACCTGTTAGGTAGGACCATCAGGTTATCATGAGTAGTAATTGAGCTATCTATGGGTAGTGCCATGCGACTCTTTAGCATATTATGAGTTAGGGATTGGGCTACCTATGGGTAGTGACATGCGACTCTTCAACCCTAGGTATTGATCTACCTGTTAGGTAGGATCATGGGGGTTAATTGGGATCTACCATATGAGAGGTAGTATCCAGGTCCACTGTAGGGACAGCGAAGAGGCTAGGGTATGTATGGATTGAGTAGTCATGTTTAAAATGTAAAGTTTTCTTTCTAAACCATAATTGCTTGCAATAAGTTGTTACAATTAGTTGCACTATTATTGTTTCCCCCACATACCAGTATAATTCGTTATACTAACCGCCTTTTTGTTTGTTGGAGTTTTAGGTACAACATTAAAAAGGACAAACAGTAAAGTGATACATTGTGAATATATGAATTAAAGTACAAGGAGGATTAGTTAGAATAGACTACAAATGTCGATAGAAGTTTAGAAATCCAAGATTTTAAAAAGGTATGCAAAGTGTTTATTTTATTCCATCTTTTCATTATAGTTTTGTTAGAATTAGCAATTATTATTGATTATTTGTCGAACCATTGATCTGGAAAATTGGGATAACGGCTCTGACCTTTTGGCCTCCCTTAATTGGGGGTTACCGGGAGGTGGGGTCGTTACATTTGGTATCAGAGCATTGGTTCCTCATTTATCCTTAATCATTGTTAAATTTTACAAACTCTGTAGAACCGAGGGAGTTATTAGAGGATTTTCCAAAGACTGAGGTGTTTATAAAAGGATCACGGTCTGGGGGATGGTAATATTTTCCTCTGCCCTGCTAGTCGGTCATGAGGACTCCCGAATGTAGTGTGACTGCCTGGCCAAAGTCTGAGGTTTTGACTCAAAATAAGATACCTTTAGGACTCTCTCATATATTTCTTCCCTTCTCAACTCTAATTCAATTAAGATTCTATGGTTTAGAGTTTTTCTCTCTCTTCCCCACCCTCTTGAGGTCAGGGTAAGTACAATAAGGATTAATGAATCCTCCACCAAATCAATGAAAAACATGTAAATTAGATGTCATGGACATAAGTTTAATAATTTATGCGTAAACTAAAGATTAGTTGCATGCTTAGGTTGCATGACATGTGTTTTCGTGCCCTCAGGAGAGACCTGAGGTTAGACATTCTTGTTAGGAGGATGAGTAGAGAGGTAGCCTTGGAGGCAGAGGTCTCCAAGAAGAGGTAGAGACCTTGCGCATCCTCTGATGATGATGCTAACCCTAACCCTAAGTGGTTGACAGAGAGAGATGACATGATCAGATAGATAACATAGTTTTCCATATAGGTGGGTTGACATGCATGTTGGCTTTGAGTACTTGTGAGAAGCATGAGCTCTGTGAGGTGTTTTGACCCAGTGCTTTTTGGGTGACCCAACCTTGGAAGGGTCGTGCCTGTTAGGGTGAAGGATAGCTACTTCATCGAAGAGGTTAGTGATGATCATATAGAAACCCTTATGGGCTTATATGAGCAAAGAAGAGCATGCACCTATGTAGGAGAGCATGTCAATAGTGCTAGCAGTAGGTTGAGACCTAGGCCAGAAGGGCATGCTAGATTGCTCATGAGATATCATCTCGAGCTTTGGATAACCTTGATCGAACATAGGTTTGGATCATACATTTCACCCATGTAGGGTATGCATGAAAGATTGATACACCTTCTTGGAGAAGAACCTCCAGTAATAAGGTCAGTTGTAGGGTTAGCTCTAGATAGAGAGTGAGACCCGAGAAAGGAGGTTGGAAGCTTAGACTTCGGGATATAAGGAACCATGAGAAGTCGGGTATGTTTTGACATAGAATGGATGACCTAAGTGGATGGTTGTGGTTGTGTCGTGCATGATCCTTGGAGGATTGTGGTATCATGGATGCTTTTAGAGGAACCAGACCCTAGAAGAAGGATGAGGTTTCTAGTACTGATGTACAGATGTGGTAGGTTCCTACCTTACCTTATAGGTATAGGAAGGAGAGTTCCTTAGACCCTGATGAAGGATAGTATCAAGTTGTGAGGTCTCGCACCTAGTTTGTTGTCCTAGTGTAGGACTCTTGGGTGTTGCTCAGGTGGAAGAATAGTAGGAAGTGCATGCTATACCATGTACCTATTTGGTTCATGGATGAAAAGTTGAGCATGTAGTTAGACAGCTGATGCATAAAAGTGAGCCTAGAGTTCCTAGACCTAAGAGGGAAAGTAGTAGTACCTGGTGCACCCGATGCTCATGATAAGGTTTGAATTTCTATAGGTTCGAGCATGGCACCCCTCATGTTTAGAGGAAAAGGAAACCCCTGGACTAAGTTACATGTTTGATGAACCCCTCACATATAGGTTGGTGATATATGCATGTCTGATCTTGGTCCAATGTTAAGGAATGTGAATAAGTATGAAATACCAAGGAGACCTAGCATGGTTTAGTAGGGGGTCTTCTTATTAGCTACGTTCCTTAGTAGCTTGATAAGGTTAAACATGTTCATGTTAATGTAAACTCTAGACGTTGGGACGTAGCTGACCTTTGTTGCTATCAAGAGATAGTTTTGTCCCATCCTAGAGAAGGACCCTTCTGTAGGGTGAGTGTAACCTTTTTTTTAGGTTTGGGGAACCTAAAGAAGTCTCATAGGAGCTTGAGGAGCTATGTGGGGAATACA
Organism: Alisma plantago-aquatica; assembly: GCA_963693085.1. Taxonomy (NCBI): domain Eukaryota; kingdom Viridiplantae; phylum Streptophyta; class Magnoliopsida; order Alismatales; family Alismataceae; genus Alisma; species Alisma plantago-aquatica. The sequence continues at coordinate 488,499,819 of OY856415.1, forward strand.
TAGTATGAGAATGAACCTATAGACCCATAGATGACCATCTCTAAGGGCATGTGGATGTATTGCAATGGAGGTAACTCATATGGGGCCTGACCGAGGTAGGTAGGTTGCCATGATCCCTATAAAAGGATGTAAGTCTGACCACATGTGCCCAAAGAGATGATGGAGTTTTGGGTTAGGTTTCAAGTTTGATATGTACCATGTTAGAATCCTAAGTCTATTCTAGGGTCAAGTAGGGATAAGACCGATGGGAGTAGGAGTTTCCTACTTCCCTAGTTGCACAAGACCATAGGGTCAGGACATAACAACTATAATTGGATGAGGACCATGGGTTAGGAGATTGACCACCTTCATGAACTCATGGGACCCAAAGGGCAAATGAGGAGGGCACTCTCTGGTTGCATAAGGGAAGAGGGATGACCCCAAAAGTACCGACACCCTACAGACCTAGGGGAAATGATTAAGGATTGTGTGGTACCCAAGTGTGTATGGGACCAGTTTTCCATGGAAGTAAACTTGATATCGAGATGTTCATGATGTGGAGACATGTGTTACACATTTCAACTTAGATTGGAAGTGTACTGGTGATGTGGGATGCACCATCTCTACTCTTGGAATGGGAAGAACTTTGTGTTTGGATGGCCGCCAAATGCTTATTTCCTCTCATTATGGGGGTGAGAGATAGGGCAGTACGCAAGCCATACACTAAGGATAAAGATGATATGAGTTGAAACATTGCTTTGATGTATGAGGATAAAGATAGTAGTGTACCTTCGTGGAGAGTACGATGTATGGATAGGTTGCAAACACCAATAGAACTAAGGTAGTAATCTTATAAGGACGTTCTTATCATGAGCTGTATGGAATTTATGAGTTATATAAGTTTGAGTTTGATGAGCTTAGAGTTTTCTTGACTCAGTTAGACTTAAATGTGAAATGAGGATGATGAGTGGTGTATATGAAGGTTTATGTCTTCATCGTTACCTAGCACATAAGGATACAAGGTTATAATGGATGCTCCTGATCTCCCTATCCTTTTGGATTGGCTTCTCTCCGGCAAGAGCACCGCTGCGGCGCCACCACGGGTCAAGTGTAGGAAAGGAGGAGGACGACGAGCAGTGATCGTCCGATCATGTTCCACCGTGGTCTTGCGTAGAGATCTAATGGTCTCAAGCTCAGCTGAGTTAATTTCCTTATGAGTGGAGGCACGCAATGCAGAGTGTCAGATCCAAAAGGTGGACCAGCGGACTACTAATCGAGCGGCTCTGGATTTTTTGGTAAATCACCCTCTCTGCTCGAATATTCCAGAAAAGTGTTTTTCCTTGCAAAATTCATAGAAATTGCTAGAAAGGTTGGATGAATAAACTTTATATATGAAAGTTGATTAGAAAAATACGAGGAACAAGATAAAAATGGTTTTGTAACCTAATTCTGTCTCATTTTGCAAAAGTATATTAATTTGATGAAAAATGTATTAAAATTTGGTTAGAAACCCAATGAGTGTAATGGATGACTTTATGAGGCTTAGTAGCTTAATTCGAGTAGTATTAATCTGTTGAATGATAATGTTAATCCTTAATCTGATTTAGATGGGTAATTGCAAGATTTAGGGTTTTAAACTAAGTATGAAGGATGATAAATTTAGAAACCCTAATTTAGGGGAAAGGAGGAGAAAACCATGTTTAATTCGAATTATGGAAATATTTTATTAAATAATGATCCTAAACCTATTAGGAGAGAGGAGACATTTAGGGTTTTTATGTTTTTTTGTTTAATTAGGGTTTATGATACTAAAAGTGGAGGAAAAACCCTAATTGCAAGAGAAACCCTAAAAAGGGGTAGAAACTCTAAATGGGAATAGAAATCCTAAGAACCAAGATGGGCTTGGATAAATCTTGATAAAAGGAATTTGTATATTTATTTCAAGATTCTTGTGTATATTTGCTTGCTTGGTTGGTTGGATTTCTCTACTTGATTGACTTTATCTCAAAAGTCTGCATCACAGGTATGTGGTTACGCTTATGATTAAATCGCTTTAGTTTCACGGTGATTCCCATATGTTTTATCGGTTGCCTGAATATAACTGCGTGGATGACTTTTATTTCATGCAACTATAAATTGACTACGACTATCACTATAAATAAGTGTACATGACTAGCTCAGATCTCGGTCCTCCTCTGTGGCTTTGCCGATAATAAGGATGACCTAGTACATGGTCTACCTGTTAGGTAGGACCATCAGGTTATCATGAGTCAGTGATTGAGCTATCTATGGGTATTGTCATGCGACTCTTTAGCATATTATGAGTTAGGGATTGGGCTACCTATGGGTAGTTCCATGTGACACTTTAACCCTAGGTATTGATTTACCTATTAGGTAGGATCATGGGGGTTAATTGGGATCTACCATATGAGAGGTAGTATCCATGTCCACTGTAGGGACAGCGTAGAGGCTAGGGTATGTATGGATTGAGTAGTCATGTTTAAAACATAAAGTTTGCTTGCTAAACCATAATTGCTTGCAATAAGTTGTTACAGTTAACTGCACGATTATTGTTTCCCCCACATACCAGTATAATTTGTTATACTGACCGTCGTTTTGTTTTTTGGCATTTTAGGTACAACATTAAAAATGACAAACAGTAAAGGGATACATTGTGAATATATGAATTAAAGTACAAGGAGGATTAGTTAGAATAGACTATAGTTGTGGATAGAAGTTTAGAAATCCACGATTTTAAAAAGGTATGCAAAGTTTTTATTTTATTCTAGCTTTTCAGTATAGTTTTGGTAGAATTTAATAATTATTATTGATTATTTGTCAAACCATTGATCTAGAAAATTGATATAATGGCTCTGACCTTTTGGTCTCCCTTAATTGGGGGTTACCGGGAGGCGGGGTCATTACAACCTTATACTTGCAACAAACTTATATGACTGAAAATTTATATCATTTTCTAGCATGGTGTATCTATTGCGCACCCTTGCATTTCATAGGCCAGCTTTAAACATAATATTCAAAACAAGGTCACATCCAAACCAAGTTCTAATCTTCCAACCATATATATAAACAAGATCTCTCACTGATCATTAGCAAAATCTCTAACTTATAAAACCTTCATATCTCCCTTATTGTCTACTATTATGACATAGTTCCACATTATAGGGGTTTGTACGACCTTCAAGATAATTATGCAAACATTAGAAACTTTATTTTGTATTTTCCTCAAAAATAAATTAAAATATGCTCTTATTTGACTCCTTTATGTCCAAGAAAGTTAAGATTCATCATATAATTGTATATATTTACATCAACTACCTCTATCTTATAGATATCTTTATTTGTGCCATCATATGGGTGCATGATATCAATGATCACATTCATTCCCTTGTCAATATAGTTCATGTTATTGATGTAATTATTATGGATGAAATCAAATAACCCTTTCTTGGATTCTTATTTCCATATTGGTCTCTATTTCTCTTCATCTTGGAATATGCACTATCATTGTTGTCAGATTGTGAGGTGACAATCATATCCTCGTACATCACTTGTCTCTTACTTAAATCTTTTGTTTATCCAATTTATGCAATTGACTTTTTGGGAGTTATTTATCAGTCTCGCCTTCATAAACATGGTGTTATCTCCACTTCTCATCTCATTTTTACATCATTCTTAAATCTTCGATGAGATTCTTTTATTTCTACAATGATGATTGATGCATTCATACCATAAAAGATGGCAGGAGGGAAGGGGACATCTAGAAAAAATGCTCAACTGAGAGTGAACAAACAAACAAAAAGATATATCTCAGAAGTCTATTTTATTTTGAGAAACATGTCAAACTTTATAATAATAGAAATTTATTACCACATAATTGGAAGATTTTATATTGTGATGAAATTTAAATATAAAGGTATCAATAATACAAAATTATGTGACCAAAGGGCCTCTAGATAACTGATATACCACTAACAACATAGAGTCACTTTTTAGAATTCTACTTTCACTTGATTCTGCCATTTCCTCAGTATTTTTGCATTGACCTACAAACATAATAATTAAACTATAAACTATTCATTTGGTGACCAAAGTTCAACAATAATCATAAATAATATATATTATTGTAAAAGAGAATTTTTTAAATTAAATAGGACCAAATAGTATATTGTAATAAATATATGATGAAATTATGAAAAAATGATTTACATCAACAAAATAAACTAAAATAAACAATGAGTAATCATATGTATGATGATTATTAAATTACCTATTAGACTTACTTCTTATATTATTTCTCACTATTTACTACATGAATTAATTATTCTTTAGTCATATTTATATATTTATATTGTCCATGAACACACTTGGTTGTACCTAATTAAAAAGATGTCTAGTTATACCCAAGGACTCAATGTACAAGTATTAAGGTATGTTAGGACTTTTTGACTACTATCTTTTAATAATATCTCAGTCAATCTAATGATTAGGCATGTCAAGATAAGGAGAATCAACAACTTGTTAATTGGAATATATGTCTTAGGTATATGAGTGCCATGATTGTGAAACAACACAAGAAAGCTAGTGGAGGAGTTCTGCAAGGGTTGTCTCACTCCATTCTTCCTGATGAAAATGATTGTTCATATCATCATTTAGAAAATAAACAAGGGTACCATCATGCTCTTTATTTATTGTTAAGTAGATGACAAGAAATTTATGAGATCACTTTGTTACATTGCTTCACCCCATCAATATTTTGGTAAAGCAACTTGAGCCATTTTGGATACGTCCTATCCTATGCTAGTTCATAAGATCATTTTCCCATTCATGGAACATACCTATAGGAAAGGATCTATGAAGTACATAAAATAAACCAAACATCTATAATTTAGTTTTCCTTTTCATTTTATAGTTCAAACATATCATATTTAGTTTTCCAAAGTCCAAATTAAATTGATTCTAACTGGTTTATTGATTCTAGTAAAATTAGGGTTTCCCCAATCATACTTCCACTATTTAATATTGTAACTATCCACCAAAGATTTTATAGTAAGAAATCCTTTTAGCACTAAACTTCAAATGAATATATGAAGGCTAGAAAAAATTCTAAAAACAAATTTAGGTGTACTTTACAATTTTTTGTGAACCCATATATTGGATTTAGAAACAAGTATAAAAATTAGAAAGTAATTTCCCAACAATGAATTGATATCATATTTTATATCAATTACTCATTCAAACAACAACATCAATTCAACAAATTGTGATTTTTCTCAAGTAAGGATGATGTTCTTGAAGAACTTTGGATATTGGATCAAAATCATTCAAACTATATTAATTCAATCCATATCCAATGAGAATGAATCAATCACATATGTATTTTGAGATTAGAAATAAAGCCCACGTATGATCCAGGGAGAAATATGTGCAACTTATACTCACCCTTTTCCCCTCCCCTTCCTCCCTGGCCCCTCATGATAATTACTTGAGAGGATGTACTCAATCCAACAGAGTCGAATGACGAGAAAGAAAAAGAAGTGGAGTTAGAAAGTTGTATTATAGGTGGGGAATATCTAGTATGGTTTGGGGGCTCAAGGGTGGACCGCCAATTGGGGAGGATTTTCTCTATCGAACATACATGGAACTGGAGGTAGCATTCCACTTTCCAACCTTTTGGAATTCAACTTTCTCCATTAAAATGCAATGCACCATTAACAAAACTTCAAATAGCTGCTAATCATCTCAACTCTAAGTGGATGTAAAAATAAGGAACAAAGAAGAAATAAATACATGAAAAAGGATAAGAAAATGATTTTCCATCACCAAACAACAATATGTAATAGAAATGGATTACAAACACGAAAATTACTTGTATAATCGATGTGTATATCAAAGCTTATTATGAATTTAACTATTCCATTAACTTTACTTTAAACTCCCTTGAAACCCCATATTTCTTTTACCCAAGTTGAGATCTAAGTTCTAGTGGTTGAAAAAGAAAGACATAGTTATCTAAAAAGAAATTCAAAATTTAGCACCATACATGTTTTTCAATTCTCTAACTTGGTTTTCACCCGCAACTCCATTTTTTCAATTATTCATTTTATTGGAAGGTAAACTGCAAAAGATATAGATATTGATCATCAACTAAAAGCTTCATATACCATGATTCATTTTATTTAGTATTTTTAGGCCCACACATTTCAGTCAGGACTAAAAAATTTGATGTGTTAGAGTTCTATATAAACAATATCGTGAACAAGTATTGCATACTCTATTCACTATTCAATTTATTTATTAAAAAAATTGCATAGTTTGGTTTTACCCTTTTCAATGATTATGAGACACTTACACTTTTTGTAAGACTTGTCTTCATTGAGTAGTAGCTCTCCCCTTTACAAAAATTAAATTTAGGTATCCACTAAAAGCTCTAGAAGAATAGAGAAGGGTTTGTGATGAGAAGAATGTAATATATAACCTAGAAGAGTTTATGTAGCTTATTTATAGAAAATTGGTTCATGTTATAATCATGCATTTTCAATCTCTATATAATTGGGCTATGCATATTGAGTTTTTTATAGGTAATGATAAATTACAACCATGTATGTCTCAAATGAAAGTAGAAAAAATGTATTTACTAGTATTTATGTTCAGATGAACTGCATAAAAAATTTGTCTACACATTGACATAATTTTGGATCCAATATAAAATGATTTTATATACTTGTGCCTATAACATATTGAAACTTGGGTATATTCTTAATTTAGCCTTAGTCTAAGTTTTTCATAACCTTATATCCCTTTTGGCCTTGACATTTAATTTGTGAAAATATTAATGGTTTGGAATGTAATTGAACATTAATTATGCCAATGTAAGGTTATATGCATAAATATCTTAGTGAATGTTTTAATGAGGTTTAAAATACAATTTAACCACTTAAGTGTGATATGATAAAATAAATTACCTAGAACTTTCCATGGCCTATTGGAATGAGAAAGAGAATAGAAATAAATAGAAAATTTATAAACATGAAAATGTCATTAAATGATTTAATTCGATAAGTGATGATAATGTTAAGTAAATTGCCTAAAAATTATAAATGGAAACCTCAAAAATAATTTTAAGCCCAAATTCATTTTTCTTGAGTTAAAGTTTACTTGAATGACAAGTTCCACAATTTTGGAAAATTAATAATTATCTCTACATTAATTGGAATTGGAAAATATGATTTTTCTCTAAATTATATAATAAAATATTAAACGAATTCAAAAGTGGAAAAAACTTAAATTCGTAATTTACATGTCAAAATTAGTCTACTTGTGATTTTTTATCTAATTTGGATAATGTTAAATATATTAGTTAATTTGGGAGAGAGTATATAATCTAAGGAACAACAATGTTTAATAATATGTTGAAAAAAAATAAATAATAGAAAAATCATGTTCCTCACATTTTGTATTACTTATAGGCCAAGTTTCATATTTTTAGAAAGTTTCTAGATGCCTCCAATTCATTAAAAAGATAAAATAAGTGATATGATTTAAATATATTAAATAAAATATTAGAAATTTTAAAAAATAAACTAATGCCAAAATCAAATTCCTCACCCCAAAATTAGTTAATCTATCAAATTTGGATTGATTTGGACTTCGTTTGCACCCTCAAATAATTATAAAAAAATTATATATTTAATGGATCAAAAGATCAAAGTTGGATGGTTATATTAAATGTATCTGCTAGTCATTTACTACCTATAATCTGCATGAACAGTAATTTTGTGGATGTGTATATTTCAAAAGGAGATAACTCACTCGTTCTCCAACTTTATCCATGATTTGTTTGCCTACGAGTTGCAAATTCAAATCCGCTTCTTTTGAGTCATTACTCACTCGATTTCATCATGATTTCGAGAAATACCCAAACTCCCCTACGTAGAGCATTGCGGATACCTTTCAATTCTTTGTATCTCACTTCCCCACCTATACTCTAACCTTCGTTCGGCTCTCCTCTCGTTCAAATTTCTTCTCGATCTTTGTAAGTTGTTGCCGGTGTTCTTGGTTTGCGGCGGGTAGTCCTCCTCGCCACCTTCGGTCAATTGCCCTTAGATGTAAGTACTATGAGCCCTCCTCTTTTGTTTGATGTTCTTGTTTTCAAGAATCATCACGTTGTGCAGATTTGCCCAATTTTGCATGGAGCAAGTAGCTCTCAGTTACTGTACATGGCATCATGAGAGGGGAGAACTATCTCTCAGTTGAAATTCCACAACTACCCTCCTCACTTCTTCTTTCCTTGATTGTTCCATGCAAGGGCAGTTTAGTCTTTTGCTCATGTTTTTCTTTGTTTTGACTTAGGTCAAGTGGACCTTGACTGTGCGACTTGGTCGCATGCTATTGGGCCAAGTCAGTCGGGTCGGTCCCATCTCTCTCTCTCTCTTATATATTAATTAGTTGGTTTTTTTTAATTTTCTGATTGGCCAGTTTTGTAAAAGTCAGATATTTTGATTCGATTGTCCAAAAATTAATTAAAATATGTTTTGGAATCAGAGAAATGTATTCTTTCAAATAAAAATAGTTCGATATCCTGACCGGCCAAAATCTCACTTCCAAAAGGAGTGGATTCAGAGTAGTGGGACTTTTAAAGAGATAACCTAACTCTCTGCCCCCCGCAACAATAAACGGGGTCCGATGTAGCGATCGGGGTTGAATAAAGAGACAAGGTTGGCAGTGTTAAGCACACATAATCTAACACTTATATACTCTAGCCGAAGAGGGTATATAAAAGGTCTTCCCTTAGGAACAAGGTCACACAAACTAAGTTGGGCACGAAAAACAAGAATAAGAAGAACGAACAAAAACAAAAGAAACAAGATGAAACAAGTATATGGGAGGAAACTCGGGCTAGGGTTCACCTACTAAAGCATCTCCCCAACATGCAACATCATCTCTCTCTCTTGCATACTCCTACCAAGATTACAAGCAACCATCAAAAGTGTCTATTCAACTCTCTCTCTCTATCAAGATGAGAAAAGATATAAGTCTAAGGGTAGCCTCTCTCTCGAGATGACTACACGCAAACCTCATCCCATAACATATGGTTTTAAAGCTTTAGCATTTCAACACTCTTGTGCATTCATACTACTCCATAACACATGATAAAAGTGATATTACTCTCTTGAGATATCAACGATAAAACATCACAAGATGGTAGCTTTTTTTTAGAGACAAAGGATCGATTCATTACTTGTTAGCCATACAGCATCTACAATTGGGAAAAAGATACAAACAGAACATACAAACATCATGTTCAGTAACCCAAAGGCACTACAACTCATATTGGAATGAGAGAGAGACATTTCTGCATTGATTCTTCTTCCTTGAGGCTGTCTTAAGCAGCTTTTCCTGAAGAATTCCTTCAGCCTGAGCATTGAGTAGTGGTAGAGGGGCTGGAACAAGACGGTGTTCTGCTCATATATCAACTCAAACGAAGTCATAGTAATAAGATCAATCCAAAGCAAAGATGAGATCTAGCCGTGGCTAGAGATCTCATCCCTCTCCCGAAAGGAGGTCGCAGCAAAGTGCGACAGATAAACGTCGACTAGCGGTGAAAAAAGGCAGATAAACTACTAGAACCACTGGCTACACAAGCCAACAAAGATAGAAAAAACCGAGGCTGAAATACTGGGGAAACCCAGAGCTCGGAAGCCTTCACGACGGAAGGGCTAGAAACCTTATTTAGAAAACTTAATCTACTGAAAGGGGGTGGGAGAGCTCGATACCATCGGATCTGTGAGGAAGATGGAACCACCAACGCCACTCCACCTTCAATCCGACCAGAGGCCCAGTGGGGGAAACAGAGCTGAAGCTGCCCCTCCCAAACCGCCGCCCGACGTAGCACGGGCCGAGATGAAATCCAGGAGCACATCCCCACCACAACAGAAGAGGAGAGGGTGGAGGAGAGAAAGATGGTCGCTCGCCTGAGACAGACACGATGGAGATCGAGCTGAGTCAAGGCCCTGGGGGAGTAGGGTGGCGTCCGTCGGCCGCCGAAGCCCCCTCCCCCAAGCCCGAAGCCGCCCTCCACGAGCCCTAAGTCACCCGCCCTATCCCTACAGTAGAAGTCGTCGTCCGCTCCGTTCTCTCAACTCACGAGATGGTAGCTAATCATAAAAGTGAAGCATTAAAATAGGTGCATGGAGATAATCTTGATAAGAATATATATATTCAACAGAAAGAGACAATATACATGTTGGGAGAGCCTTAGTGGCTACCCCCAACCCAAGTTAAGGTGTTTAGTCGCTCATTCTTGCGGACAGCATAATGGCATTACATAAAGATGGATACATGAAGTCCCACAAAGAGAGGAGGGAAGTACAGTGAGATGGAGGGACATATCTAGAGAGAAGAGATGTGATATGGCATAATACTTATTCAAATCTAGATCTAACACATAGGTGGCGTAGACGATCTTCTTCTCTCAAAGAAGGAGTCTTCAGTCTTCTCTCTCCTCACCTTCTACCTTTAGAGATCCAAAACTGGTGGATGGGATGGGATGGTATGGAATGAATCTGGAACGCAACAGCACTTCATGGTCCTCGGGATTCAATCTATAATCTGATGATTTGACAAGACATGTGGGTGTGCTATTTATAGGCACATTCCACCGACTTAATCTTAGACCATGGTCGCGGTCTTAGTTGGGTGAGTGGTGAGACCGCGGTCGCGATCTGCCTTTTATTCCTCCTTTCATCACGGTTGAACTTAGTCGGGTCTGGTGATGATCGCGATCGAGGTCGGCTTGTGCGTTGCATTTGGAGAGGTTGAGGTCTTCTCGTTTGGTTGCGGTTTGTAAGGATTCAGCAGTGACCGTGGTCTCCAAGCTGGTCACGGTCCTTCTTGATCACGATCTGTATTGATCGCGGTCTGTGTTGACCACGGCCATGGTCTGATTTGGGACCCATGTTCTGATCGTGACCAATGTCATTGTCGCGGTTAAGCAGTGATAGTGGTTTTGTTATGACCGCGGTCCATCATTAATGCCTGATGACCTCGATCTCAAAGGAGCTCTAAAATAGCGATCTTGGTTGAGGGATAAGTGGGTTGCGGTCGGGGTAAAGACCATGACCTGGGTTGTGAATGTACCTGAAACCATGTAAGTGAGGTTTTAGTCAAAAAGGTGGTAAAATTATGAGAGAAGCTAACAAAAGATATATTAAAAGAGGTATAAAATATATACAAAAAGTACATAAAATAAAGTTTTATCAACTCCCCCAAACTTAGAATCAAGATTGTCCTCAGGCTAAGTGTAGGTTTGAGAACTCAGAGAGAGAAAAAGCAATCTTAAGTGAAAAAATGTATAGCATGGCTGAAATATCTCATTCTTGCATCAAGATTGTTGTAGCATGTTTCCTAACCCTTAGGTCTCATTCCTCCCCCTCAACTGGAGTTGCATAAATTCATTTTCTTGCCATTGCCTTCAATTGTAAAAGGCTCCTCCTTCTCAACTTATCACCCCTTTCCTTAGGTAATAACCATACTAATACAAGATCTTTTTCGAGGGGTAGCTTTCACACCATTTCTTTATTTTCAGTTGGCCCTATGCTAAAGTGTTCGGGTAGGCTTAAGGCTTCAGTGTTTTCCTCTTCCATCTGAACTCCTCACCAACAATTGTCTTAAGAATAGTGTTTCCCTTTTTGGGCTTCTGACTTTAAGTCAGGTGATTTTGTGAGTTTTCATTCAGGATTGGAGGTGTGTAAGCTTGGCTTTAAGATTCCACTTCTGGGAACGACATATCTACATTCATGAGTGAAGCAATATACCAGTCGTGTGGGAACTTTTGCCATCTTTTTGGGCACAACTCTCATTATTTTTTTCTTTCTTTTTGGATTTTTACATCTCCTTTCAGGCTTGGGTGCGAGGTATTTTTACTTGGTCTTCTGGGCGGCCAAGCCACTTATAAGATATGCCTTGAAAATGGTAGTTTTTTCCTTCTCTACGGAGATAATGATTTTCTGGTCAAAAGTGTCAGGTGGGGGTGGTTGGTCAAGAGTATGGCTAGGTAAAGTTCTCTAGTCTTCTGAGGGTTTCATGAGTTAAGGTTGTCACATGTACAACATCTTATTGCAAGAATGAGGTCGAGAAGGATTGTTATATTGCTTGTTTTACTCATATATACATATATATGTGTTGCTTGTTATTTCTCTCTGGATGGGTGAAGGTACTACCAGTTGAGAGAAGAAGAGGAGGCTAGTTCTGAATTCAAAAGGGTAGCTTTTGCAAAAAAAAATTGAGAATTTTTTTTAAAAGGTAAAAGGATGGTAAATGTAACTATGTATCCTGTTTATGACCCCTCCCCAAACTTATCATGTACCACATCTCGGGATGTCAAAATTTGAGTAAGACGTATAAACATGCTTTCTTATTTATTTTTGTTGTTGGTGGTGGATGCCCACTCAAACTCGAGAAGCATGCTTACGTATACTCCTTATAGGACGTGGTATTGTTCATATTGCATGCCCTCCACATTGACATTAATTGTGGCTATGGCCACCATCCAGGCTAGACAGAAGAAGTCGTAGTCATTTGATAGGGGCACCTGTTGGGGGCTCTTGTGGCAGAACTGTGTCTTTTTGAAGTCTTTGCCTACCGTATTCTCGTACCCTCTGAAATGACTTTTTATCATGTCAACAATCGCCTCGACGCATGTGTTTGTCTTTTCATCTGTGGGGGTCTTTGTTGTTGTCATATTAGTCTTCTTGTTAAGTCTGAAGGCTATATCTAAGCTGTTGTACAGGACTGCAGTCTTTTTGATGATATTGATAGCCAGCAAGGTCCAATGATTGTTATGAAGAATTGATAGGAAAATGTAGTCTGGTGGGGATGTCGCCAGGCATTGTTGCAACCATTCCTTTTCTCCTGATCTTTTGTCTTTTAGGATGTCATCTACCAGTAAGAAGTATGCCATGTGGGCATTTGACATGTTGTCTCCTAGTAGCACCTGGTAAGCTAACATTGTGCTTACTGAAAGATATCTTATTGTTTTCAGCATTTCTTAGAGGTGTCTTTTAGTACGCAAATTCCATCTCTCTCAAAGATGACATCTCCCAGCAAGTCATCTTCTTTCAAGGACCTCATGATTATAGTCAGTTCTTCTAAAGACATACTCAGGCAACTCCATCTGTTGAAGTCCTTGAAAGAAGGTGTAATTTCTTCTATCGGTCCGTCTAGCCTTACATCGACTAGGTCTTATTCTTCAACCTCTCCTTCCTCAGGTTGTTCCTTTGAAAGTTGTTCTTCAGGAACTATTCATATATATATAGGAGGTTGCTTTGGTTCGTCATATGAAGTGTGTTTTGCAGCTTCTCTAGAGATTTCATGCCATCCTTCTTTCTAAGTCGCATCCTTGGCTGGCTCTGTCGGATCCACCCACATGGTCATTAGTTGCTCCCTCCAGATGAACTTTTCAGATAGAGGGATATCCGCATGAAGCCTCTGGGGTATCGCTTCTAAAGGCATCGCCTGGTCGCTGAAGGAATCGATGATTGTAGATGACCTCCATAACATACACACCCCGTAGTCCATCCAGGTCTTCATTGTCTAGATCTTCTAGGGGGATGCCCTTGTTGATAGCATCCATCATTCTCAGTACTATGAAGAAGCAATCCCCTGAACCATCCTCTTCTTGAGGAACTTTCTTATTGATGGAGAAAAACTTCCAGAACCCCTGAAATTTGTTATCTACATATTTGATTGCTCGTTGCAGACGTAGCAGTATCTTTAGGGCATCTCTGGCATCCTTCCTTTTGTAATCTAGTGAAATGTTGTCCAATTCAGTTGTACAACAATTTAACATTGTCATTTTCTGCTCATATAGGTAGACGACTATCAGTGCACAATACTTTATATTCCTTATGGGCATCACTACATAACTTGTTTCCTTTCTTCAAACTATTGCCTTCAGTTCGACAACATATGCTGCCTTATAGTCTTCATTGTAGAGGAGGCTAGCTAGACGTGTCGTCCCATTGAAAACCAATTGTGGCTTGTCTAGTGCAGAAATTCTTCTAGGAGGGTGGCGCAGAGTATCTTGAATAGCCTTTTATGTACTCGCACTTTTTTCATGAATATCCCCCAGAAGTGATCTCTGAATAGACGTCTACCCTTATTGTTATATAGAATGTCTGACCTGGGTAGATCATAGCTGAGGACGTTTTCCAAGATGTGGACATCTCTTCATGTGATATGTGACACTGTAGTCATGTCTATTTCCTTCATCTTTCATGGTAGAGGGGGATCTACTCCAAGCATATCTGTTCTAGCTGGTACACTCCGCTCCCTGGAGGGCTCATTCACAAAGAAGGTTGCCAGCCCATCGTCCTCATCGTTAGATGTTACTTTTTGTGCAAAAGGTGTTGAAGGTTCATCTATGGTCGGCATGGCTTTGGCCACTTATTCAGCTTCTTTGTCTGACAGTTGTGTAGCGGCCACCTATTCTTCTACTTCTGAGGATACTTCTGCAGCTACATTGTCTTTGACATTGCTCTTCTCAGAAGTTTGACCCAACTTGGCGGCCGCCATTCTTTCTAGAGTTGCCTCCATCTTCCCATCATAGAGATAGTCGTTATGATCATGGTGTGATTGGAATAGGAGGAACTCACTGCTTTCTTTGAGGCCAGTTCCCAACTCAGCTAACATCTTATCGAGCTCCGTCGCTCCTGTCACACTGAGTTCGGCGACGACTTCTTCTCGTTTGGCTATAGAAATATGTTCTTCTAGCATCATAGCATTTGTAGGCAAGGTGAATTAATTCTCTACTAGTCTCCTACTGCCTTCAATAGTTTCATCCTGGACTTCTTCAGGATTGCTATTGAGGTCGAGCTCCCTTGACAACGTTTTGTTTTTTGTTGTGTTTTGTCATTGGGGGAGCTCGATTGTTGTGTAGGCTCATTCTTCTTCAGCTCACCTATCGGTGCCATTTTGTGTTGGCACTTTCTTCCTTCAGTGCACCTACTCCAGTTTCGGTCCCTCCCGCATTGTCATCGTCGTTGTCATCATGGTTGGAGGGGCTCGATAAGGAGTGTGTTGGGCTTACTAAGCACTTCGCCTTCTTTTTCTTCCGCCGGTTCTCGATTTCTTTGTGTTCCTTCCCGAGCTTTTGGAGGTCCTCTTCTAGGCGTTGGCATTCTTCCTCGAGGCTAGCCATTACCATGTCATAGTCGTGACGCATACACTCTTTATCGGCTCAAAAGGCACACCTCTCCTTCTGCAAGTCTTCCATTTTGTTCTTCATGTCCTTCAGAATCCCCATCATAATATATTGGTTGCTTAAAACTTCTTGGCTAAAGTTAGGGAGTGCTTTAGTCCTTTCATCAAGGACATGTACCTACATTGTCAGTGCAGATAGAGAAGAAGAAATGATTGTATTTATTGTGTTGGTTCGATGCATGTGTTCTCACATGGCATCAAACCTTATACCACATACACCTCTGAAGGAGGTGCATGTTCTTGTTGTTGGTGTAGTTGATGCTCCATGTGTGTTGCTGATGGGATCGGAATGGTGGGTTGTAGAGGTGGTGGTGTTGGACCTTGTTGTTTTTCCTCCTGCTTGTCCCGTGGGTCCATGTCTTCTCCATGGGTTTCTGATTCTGGTATGGCCTAGGAGTCTTGTCCTTCTAGCTCGGCCTCCGGTTCTTCGTCAGGCTGCAAGTTGGCTATGGTGCCCTCCCCTGTTTCCATCTCTGGTTCTACTGTAGCCTATTCCTTGTGTGTCTCTAGAGGTGTGGGTTTTGTATTCTCCATTGGTTCTTCTAGAGGGGGACCCATGGGGTGGGTTTTTCTACAGTTGTTGTCTTTTCAGTTGGCGGTGCAGTTGCATCTAGTGTCTTTCTTTTCTTCTACACTATCAATTTCTTCCGCAACTCTACACTCTTTTTCTCTTTTAATTCAGCCTAGGCGCTGCTCTCCTCGACTGTTTTTTCTAGTTCGGTGTCAGTTCGCAGTACCTGTTGGCTATTTACACTAACGAGTTTCAATCATAAGAATGATCTTTTACTCAACTAGCTATATCCCGCAAGTATACGAGAGTAGTTGTAGTCGAGGTCGAACACAAGGAGTGTTGGTTAGTTAGGCGCAAGAGTTATGATTTTCAATAATCTAGATCATTGTACATAAGATGATTGGATTAGAACAACTAGATTATAGATTTAAAACAAAACAGTAAATTATCACTTAAGAAAGGTTAAGATTCAGATTTGGAAGGATCTTAGACTTGGGATTTCACTATTACATCATAGCTTATATTAAAATACGAATTTAAACATGTTAATTAGCTTGCAAAGGAGGTTTGTAGTCATCACTCACCTCCCGGTGAAGTGATGACGATTTTAACTCCATACATCACTCTCGTGTATGTATTTAATTTCAAATCACAAACCTTGCTCCTCAACATAATCCCATCCACTCTCGCGGTCAAGGACAAGTTGCCAAAAGAGTAACTCCATACTCTCAAACACATCTTCTCAGATTATGAAAGAAAGCATAAAACATGCAAGTATGATGGCCAATCACACAAACAAGCATTTCAGATCTGAAACAACTCTTGGAACATGCAAGAAACTAACATTTAATACGGAATTCATATGTTCATACAAGCTATGACATGGGAGTTACTCTCCCATGCCCAAGAAAAAGAGTCTACTCGTCCATAATGATGTACAGCAGAAAATGTGTAGAAATTTCAAAGTTTAGCATGGTTTAGAGAAGGAAAAGCTAAGCAATCCCAAGGTGTAACCAAAGGAAGGTAAAATTCCGACTTGAGGATGAAATCCCACTTCTACAACTACTCCAAACCGGACAAACTTCCCTCCCGAGAAGCTTTGTGGAGTGAAGAAGCTCTGGTACACCTTGGAGAAGAAGCTTGGAGAAGAAGAGAGGAAGAATAGGGGTTCTTTGGCAAGAAACCACCTCCTTTCCCCTCCAAATCACCCTCCTATGCTCTAGGCTTGCTCTAGGACGAAAGAACTTCCGCAAATGACCGGGCATAACTGTCCATTAAGTTCCCACTTCATTTTAAACAAAAACTCGTATTTTTCAAAATGATGAAACTGTCAGGTGCACGCCGTGCACTTTAAAGTGCACGCCATGCAACTTTCTAGAAACTTTCATTCTGCTCGATGCTCCAGGTGCACGACGTGCACTTTTGGTGCACAGCATGCACTTTGCTGTTCTGGGCTGTTGTGTATTTTGATCATAACTTTCAGTGTGTAGGTCTGATTTACATACCGTAAAAAGTGGTATTTGTGCAATTTAGAACCCCAAAACATGTAGATACTTGAGGAGTGATCCAATAAGAGATAATATGATATATTCCTCATAATTTTATTGCAATATGTGGTACCTACAATCCAAACCATGAGACAAGTAAGAATAGCTAAAAATATAGAATCTAGCATGAATGAGAGTGATAATTGAGTCAAAACAACATGGATATGCAACCAAACATGATCCAAAAGGTGATATGATTTGTGCACATCAAATCCCCCTAATCTTAAACCATTGCTTGTCCTCAAGCAAAAAAAGAGCATAGAAACACAAATGAATAATTGTCAAGTTCATGCATAGATCAAATGAAAAGAAAGATGTGTATAAGACCAAACCAACCATGATGAACATGTTTATACTCATAGCCATCAATTCAACTTAAACACCCAAGAAAGAGATTTTTAGTTTAGCAGGGGTGGTCACAATTAAATGAATCAATCAATTAAACAACACTACGTAGAATTTTGATGACCAAGCCAAGCAATTAGTGGATGTGCAACTCAAACTCTCAACTATTAAGGATACAAATGATGAAATCTTAGTTAAAATTGACAATTTTAGTTGTACTCTCCTTCTTTCTCAAAAGTGGTATTCTATGGATTATGGGTTCCGACACTCGGCTGCTAATGTAGGCTTATGCACACGTGGAATGTCGGTTGGGGTATTTTACCCTCTTTTAAGACATACCACCTAACCATCGTGGCCAGATCGGACTTACACTAGGCTAGCATGATATGTGGGCAGTTTAGCCATCTTTTATGGGGTATAAAGATGAGATAAGTCAAAAGAAATTTTAAATTTTTTTCCAGAAGTTAGGAGAGTCAACTAAATTGCAACATTAGCTAGATTTCATTCATTTGTTTTGAAAAAATTTCATAGAAAGAGTGGTTGAAAATGCACTAAGAGCTTGGCAAGGGCATCTCGTATTCCAAATGATGTTGTAAAGTTGATTTACTCACAAAAATTGAAACCATTACATGTTTTAAGCAATCAAGGATGTGAAAGATGAATGTTCAGGCTAGAAGCATAAATCAAGGTTAAGCACATGTTGATGGCCAAAATTTTTCATTTGATTAATGCATGCCTTTTATAATTTCTCCAAATGATATTTCTCATAAGAAGAGGAAAATCTGTTAAGCATAGGAGTTCTATCCACATATAAAAGATAAACCTCATATCATACTAGATTTTCCACCAGAAGAGGAGAACTGAAAACAATGACTGAAATGTGAACACAAAACAAAAGCAAAAGATAAGAAGCAAATAACATGAAAGGGAAAAGATAAAAGATCTAGGTTACCATCCGGTTGCTCCCCCCTAAGCTTGAAATCTACAGTGTCCTCACTGCATAAATCAAACTAAAAAGGTTGCAATCTGGTACCTCATCATGGTGGAAACATCAAAGTCCATGGAGGACCGGTGCTCTGATTTGCAGCTGGAAATTGTTGTGCTAAAGATTGATGCCTCCTTGCAAATATGTCCTTGATTTGGGGCAAGCAAAAGCACCTATGAGCTGCAGCAAGAATAGTCTTTTGTATACCAATATGATTTGTCTTTTCATTCCCCTTCGAAGCATCATCAAAATATGAGTTGGGAAGAGTGTTCTCATTATAAAGTAATGCCTCATGTAGAATGTGAGGAGGAAGGACATGTGGCTTGCTTGAAGAATCAACATGTAGAGCATGTGTTGTAGCTTTCTCCCCTTTAGTTACAACTTCATAATCATCATGGATATCAGCATCATCATACTTTGAAGGATATACCTCAATAACAACACCATTCTTCAATGTTACCGGCCTAAAATATGTAGGATTCATCTCCGGTGGACTAGGCAAGAAAGTTTTTTTTGGTCGGACTAGGCAAGAAAGTTGGAAATGCTTCTTTGCTAAAAAGAGCTTGATGGGTAATTTGTTTCTCCAAGATGTGTGCATGATGGTAATATCGTCCACCTTAGAAGAGAGTTAAATGGAACCCTTCATTGATTGTCTTTGTTGATGGAACTCCTCATTTTGCTGCATTTGAGCTGAAATAACTGTTGCAGGCATGGACTCTAATCTAGAAGTTACTTGTGGTTGTTGTGGCTGAATGAAATCCGGGTTTGCATTGTTGTAGAAGCCCGGTGGATTGTAGCCCATTGGAGAATAAATAGAAGCAGCATAACATGTAGAAGATGAGTGTCCAAGCAACCCACATGCATCACAAATATTATTGGTTGTTTGAACTAGTTGTGTGATTAGATTCTCAAACCTTTGTGATAAAGTGTCTATCCTTGCTGCAATCAAGTCTATAGCATCAACCATATGATCTTCCACTTGCATTTCGGAAGTAGTATGTGAAAAAGGATGGGTGGTAGCTTGTAGTCGGACTCCATTGGAAATGATTTGCTGCCATATCTTCAATAATAGAATAGGCTTCTCTATAAGATTTATTCATTAGAGCTCCATTTGCAGCTGCATCAATAGACATCCTTGTATTGTAGCACAAACCATTATAGAAAGATTGCAATAGAAGCCAATTGCTTAGACCGTGATGTGGACAAAGATGTTGAAGATCTTTGAACCTCTCCCATGTATCATACAAGGTCTCTCCATCCCTTTGAGAATAATTGATGAGTTGACTCCTTAGCTACAAAGTTTTGCTAGGTGGAAAATATCTTGCCAAAAAGACCTTTAGAAGCTCCTCCCAAGTGTCGATTGACTTCTTTGGCAAAGTATAGAGCCATGCCTTGACTCTATCTCTAAGAGAGAATGGAAAAAGGATTAGGCGTATCCCATCAGTAGGAACACCATATATCTTTATAGTGCTTAGCAACTGCAGAAATTCAGCAATGTGGAGGTTTGGATCCACCATTGGTGTCCCCCCAAATGCATTCAGCTGTAGCAATTGTATGATGGTTGGGCTGATAGAAAACTCCTGTGCCTCAAATTCTGAAATATTAATAGGCCCACGCATGTGCATTGTAGCTGTACTAAAGTAGTCCTTAAGAGGAAGGTCATCCTCCTTGACTAGTTCTTCATGTGGATCCGGAGGATTAGCTGGATGTGGCATAGATGGTGGTGGTGTATGTGGTATGGATGAAGGTGGTGGATATGAGGGTATGGAAGAATTTGGTATGGGTGTTGGGGGTGTATATGATGGTGGTGAATTAGGTGTGAATGATGGTGGTGTGGATGAAGGATGCATGGATGAATGTCGTTTGGATGATGGTGACATGGATGGTGGTTGTGTGGGTTGTAAGTCCTCCATACATGTTTGGGTTTCACTCCTTCTTGCTCCATGAGAGCTGCAAATGATGTGTTCATTTTCTGAATGTAGAGATATGCACGGTTCAAGGATCTTTTTATGAACACCCCATATGCTCCTGCAAATAAACAAGGTGAGTCAGATACAAGAACATACATGGAAGATACAACAAATTATGATGATCATGATGAATTATGATTTATGGATATGATGGTGTATATGAAGGTTGTGATCTAGTCTCATTTACTTATCAACAAATCTTACTCTAATAGGAATACCGATGCTCCCCGGCAACGGCGCCAAAAACTTGTTGGTTGTTTACACTAACGAGTTTCAATCATAAGAATGATCTTTTACTCAACTAGCTATATCCCGCAAGTATACGAGAGTAGTTGTAGTCGAGGTCGAACACAAGGAGCGTTGGTTAGTTAGGTGCAAGAGTTATGATTTTCAATAATCTAGATCATTGTACATAAGATGATTGGATTAGAACAACTAGATTATATATTTAAAACAAAACAGTAAATTATCACTTAAAAAAGGTTAAGATTCAGATTTGGAAGGATCTTAGACTTGGGATTTCACTATCACATCATAGCTTATATTAAAATATGAATTTAAACATGTTAATTAGCTTGCAAAGGAGGTTTGTAGTCATCACTCACGTCCCGGTGAAGTGATGACGATTTTAACTCCATACATCACTCTCGTGTATGTATTTCATTTCAAATCACAAACCTTGCTCCTCAACATAATCCCAGCCACTCTCGCAGTCAAGGACAAGTTGCCAAAAGAGTAACTCCATACTCTCAAACACATCTTCTCAGATTATGAAAGAAAGCATAAAACATGCAAGTATGATGGCCAATCACACAAACAAGCATTTCAGATCTGAAACAACTCTTGGAACATGCAAGAAACTAACATTTAGTAGGAAATTCATATGTTCATACAAGCTATGACATGGGAGTTACTCTCCCATGCCCAAGAAAAAGAGTCTACTCGTCTATAATGATGTACAGCAGAAAATGTGTAGAAATTTCAGAGTTTAGCATACACCTTGGGAAGGTAGAATTCTGACTTGAGGACGAAATCCCACTTCTACAACTGCTCCAAACCGGAAAAACTTCCCTCCCGAGAAGCTTTGTGGAGTGAAGAAGCTCTGCTGCACCTTGGAGAAGAAGCTTGGAGAAGAAGAGAGGAAGAATGGGGGTTCTTTGGCAAGAAACCACCTCCTTTCCCTTCCAAATCGCCCTCCTATGCTCTAGGCTTGCTCTAGGATGAGAGAACTTCCGCAAATGATCGGGCATAACCGCCCATTAAGTTCCCACTTCGTTTTAAACAAAAACTCGTATTTTTCAAAATGATGAAACTTCCAGGTGCACGCCGTGCAACTTTCCAGAAACTTTCATTCTGCTCGATGCTCCAGGTGCACGGCGTGCACTTTGCTGTTCTGGGCTGTTGTGTATTTTGATCATAACTTTCAGTGTGTAGGTCTGATTTACATGCCGTAAAAAGTGGTATTTGCGCAATTTCGAACCCCAAAACATGTAGATACTTGAGGAGTGATCCAATAAGAGATAATATGATATATTCCTCATAATTTCATTGCAATATGTGGTACCTACAATCCAAACCATGAGACAAGTAAGAATAGCTAAAAATATAGAATCTAGCATGAATGAGAGTGATAATTGAGTCAAAACAACATGGATATGCAACCAAACATGATCCAAAAGGTGATATGATTTGTGCACATCAGTACCCCAGAGCACATCTTTTCAATGTTGTCATGGGTTGGTCGCAGTTTGTGGGCGTCGTAAAACGCCATCTCTAGAAGGAGGAGGACCCTCTTTGATCCAGTCTGCTTGCAGTACAACTTTTCCCCCTTCTGTTCTAGAATACATGTGCTGACAAAGGACTTGATATCTATCCTTTGTTGTCCCTCCATCTCCTTGTATTTGAGGACCTCTTCTGCATTTATTAAGTATTTAGCAATTTTTGTTATTTGGCCGCCCATGTAGTATCATCAGTTCCTTTTCACTTACCCTCCTACTGCCGTAGATAGGTGCTCAATTAATATCTTTCTGATATTTACCGGCTTTCTATTTATAATTGACCAAATTAGGAATAGATCTCCTTTGCTAACTATTCCCATTTCTGACCTCGTGTAAATTGTGTAGGCGGTAATTTTTTGGATTGTACGAATTAAGCACGAGGTGATCAGCGAGGCCTTGGAGTTATTTGAGCTGTGTTCCTCTTATCGGGTCAGCTCTTCCCACATTTGATTGCTATCATAGGTGACTGATTCCTTTTCACTTTGGGCGGTGGATTAGGCTTTTGCTTCTTCCTCAGTCTCTATAAATATCTTGTTTAGCATTGCCTCCGTGATCATGTAAAACTTGCCTCCTAGCCTTACTTGTAGCTGATAATCTCTGTCGCCTGCCTTTCTTGTCTCACTACTGGTGGTGACCTTGTTTAGTGAAGAAAGGAACTTTGCAGTCATTTTTTTGTAGGTCTTGGCATCGGACGTGCACAAGGTGCATAAATTCCCACCTTCCAAGAATTTGACTACCCTGTCATAGATTCCCATCTTGTTAAAATCTTCTACGTATAGGTAACGAGTTGGGATGAATTTCTTGTTCTGGTACATCCAGTCGTAGGTGGATTGGTGTACGAGGTTCCTTGGCACGAAAGGGGGTTAATTGAATTTTCCTGTTGTCTCCCATGTGACCTCTTTGGCCTTGCTTGCCTCCTACTCCCTTGGCTTCTCAACAGCTAATGGTTTTGTCTTTTTGCTACTCTTGGCTCCCTTGGGTGCAGCCTTTCTCTTCTACCCTTGTATTCGACTCTCTGACTCTCCTAGTTGGTACTCGGAGGTCTTTGTCTTCTCTGTTTGTTATATTTCTTGTCGGGAGTCTTCCGGTGTCATGTGACCCAGGATTCTTTGGTACTACTCAAGTTTCAGTTGCAACTCGACCCTTTTGGTCAATGGCAGGGAGGTGTTCTTCTTTAGAGCTACTGTCAGGCTCTCTACTATCTTCTTTGCCTCCTTCAAGGATGTTGCCTACTTGTAGATGGGGTCACTGGTTGTTGGAGAGACATTCTGCAAAGTTTTAATCAATGAATTAGTTTATAATTGAATTAACAAAGACTAGTCTATATGCAATTATCTAGGGAAAGCATTCAGTAAAATTTTAATAAGGAATTATTAAGGTTTAAGAATGTATATGTGGACCGCAACCCGCGGTCTTGTTTATTAATTCAAGGGACACCGCGGTCATGGTCTCTGACGGAGGTCGCGGTCGCAGTAAATAGAGGAGGGGATCATGGTCGCGGTTGTAATCGTGGTCGGGGTTGTAATCATGATCGAGGTCTTCTTTGATGTTTTGGCAGGTCGCAATCGAGGGGACCGCGACCTCAGGTAACGTTCTTCAGCACCGCGACCCGCAGTGTGAACCTGAGACTTAGGGCGTTGAGCAAGCATCACGACCGTGTTAGGGTCGATGAACACACTGTGGTCTCAATTGTAGTGGAGCAGACCGTGACTCATGGTTCTACCTTGTTTGACCATTCCGCTTCTCTTCTTCATCTGTCAATCGTTGGCGAAGGTTGATCAATCATAGACCTGCTCGTCGATGGGTGTTTGCCCCTTTATTTGCATTTTTAGGGTTTTTAGTTATTGGTTGCAAATGTCGCCTTTAGGGAGGTTTGGATATTAGGATCGGTAAGAGCATCATGTGGCAGTTCTATATGTGTCTGTTAATCAGAACGAATTGAGAGGAAGGGAAAGACTGAGGGAAAAAATAATAGCGACACAGCGGAGTCAGAAAATCATGAAAATGGCAGTAAGAGGAGTAAGGTTTGCCTTTTACCTTTTTGTCTAATGAGACGGTGAAATTAGAGAAGGTTGATGTGGCGGTGAGTCGACTGCGGTGGCAGATCATCTGTCGTGGTTGAGATTCTTCAGAGAAGAAGAAGGGTTAAAGCCAGGTTTGAGAAAAGAGTAATCAAAAAGAGTCTGAGAGATGGGGATTTAAGAATATATACTAGTGTGACCACAACCAGCCGATCAAGAGGGAATGACCGCGACCATAGTGTGCTCGAGACACAATCGTGGGTCGCGGTCTCTTCTATTTCAAAGGGAGAAAGCAGGTTGCGGTTAAGATGACTAAATATAGACACCACAAGTTGCGGTCTTACTTGATGTAAGGCCATACCACGACCGCAGTCTAGATTGCGATCAGAGCTACTTGACCAAAACCAAACTTGTTTCTTTAATCTATCCATCTATTCAAAAGGAGATAGATATGTACAACACTTAAAAGAGCAGAAAACTAATCAAACAAAAGGCGCAAAGAAAACAAAACTTAAGGAAATAGAAAAAAAACTTGGGTTTCCTCCCAGGAAGCGCTTGCTTTAAAGTCTCTAGCTAGACTTCATAATTATTCATATGTTTGGTCCCGCAGCTAGATGTGGCAACTCCTCGTTCCTTTTCTCAGGTGGTTGATCGGGTTCCTCCAAATTAACTTCATATCTTCATACAAAAGTCTCATCTTCGTAAAATATTTTTACCCTATGGCAATTGACCTTGAAAATTATAGTTTTCTCTACTTGAATCTCCATCATTCCTAACGGGTATATCTTCACCACAGAGAAGGGGACCGAACATATTGTCCTAAGTCCAGGGACGAGCTTGATGCTTGAATTGAAGAGAGGCAATTTATCACCTTCACGAACATCCTTGTTCTTTAGGTGGGCGTCATGCCACACCTTAGTCCTTTGTTTGTAAATTTTTGTGTTCTCATAAGCATGCAATCTCAGATCCTCGAGCTCCTATAACTATAGGAATCTTTTCTGTGTAGACTTCTCCAAGTCCATGTTTAAAAACTTGATCACCCAAAGGGCTTTATGCTCGAGCTCCAAAGGTAGATGGCGGGACTTACCATAGATTAATTTGTACAGCGTCGTGCCTATTGGTATTTTATAAGTTGTCATATAAGCCCACAGAGCATCATCGAGTTTCATAGACCAGTCCTTCCGAGTGTGGCTGGCCGTTTTCTCTAGAACTTGTTTAATCTGCTGGTTGGATACCTCTACTTGTCCCGAGGTTTGAGGATGATATGGTGTAGCAACTTTTGTTGGATAAATTGGACATTATGATAAATCCCTTTGTTTCGATGATGACAAACATTTCATTCTTGTTGATCTAACGTGCTACTTGAGTGTGCAGGATTAAGGTGGATGACAAAGAAACTAGGAAAAATCCAAAAAGCTTACATATTTATATTTCCATGCAATGTAATCACTGTTGTAAAAACTTGTACAAATATATAATGTACAAGTACTTAGATTGCATGTAAATCAAGCGTTGGATCTTCCTAGCTAATCATCACACTTAGATAGGTCATCCCCTTCAAATAGGATCACATATGCACGCTCATACACATGCTTAGTGGTTAATTAAAAGATTGAAAACAGAGTCAATATCGGTCGACCACACTCCTCAACCGAGACACTTTCGGTCGACAAACTTCTCGACCGAGAATGACCCAAGTAGCCGTTAGACACAGCTGACAAGGTAGTTGGCAGTTGCAAATGAACGTTGATCCAGAGAGCCTGTCGGTCGACAAAACTTCGACCGAGTAGGTATCTCGGTCGACAAATTGTCGACCGAGATGGTCTCTGACAGCAACTGCAGAATAAAGTAACTAGCCGTTACTAATGCACCTAACTTATATCTAACGGCTAGTTAAGCACTTAGAAGCCCCTAGAAGTTGTCTAGAACGTCCTTAAGTATCCATAGGCCACTCCTATAAATAGGACATGCCTTAGGACACCAAAAACATACCCAAGCTATACTTGTGCTATACTTGAGCTTGAATACACACTTGCAATCTGTTTTAGAGCAATAGAGCAATTCCTACACTTGCCATTCATTCCTATTGCTCCCATTTCGTGTCCTATAGGCTAGTATCTCCTATCCACTACAATCACATTGTCATACACATTGGTTAGGAGATATAAACACTTGATATAGGAAAATCAAGCCTTGTGCTTACAACGGTATTGTAATTTCTATTTTCCTTCTTATTCCTTTTTATCTTTTGTACTCTCCTTGCTACTCCTAGGGTTGGAGGCTGCGGATTGGAGAGGGTTGACTTCTCAGGTGGAGAAGGGGACTTCAAGCTACTTCAAGAAGGCTATCGCACGGGAAGCTACTTCAGAAGGCTGGTGCAACGGGAGTTGGTGCACCTACTTCAAGGGAAGGCTGCTTCAAGGTTGGGCGATTACTTCTGGGTGAAGGCTGCTTGAAGGGTTTGGGAAAAGAAATTGTATTTTATGTAAAGTCCTTGCGAGGTAATAAAATAAATTTCTTTTCAAATCCCGGTTGGGTAAGCAACCGGGTAGTGGACTGACGGCTATAGTATTTGCTATAGTTGGAACCACTCTAAACCCTGTGTCTCCTTGTCCAATATTTTCATTGTGGTTGTTTGAGTTTAAATAATTATTAAAATCTCTATAAAACTCTATTCACCCCCCCTCTAGTAGTTTTCAATTGGTATCAGAGCAGGCTTCAAGGAGCCCTAACAAGGTCTTGAAGAGATGAAGGGAGGAGGTGACTACAACCAAAGGAGCATGGACAAATGTTCAACAAGTTGCAATTGGTGCTTAGGAACAAAGCACTCTACATCCAGATGTCCATGGAGGTCAAAGAAGGAAGATGCACATAAAGAGTGTCTCATTGCTACAATAAGTGAGGAAGAAGAAGAAGAGGTAAGCATGTTTGATTTACCTAAAGAAGATTTAATTGCTAGTCTTTAAGAAACGTATGAGAAATATATTGAGTGCAAAAAGAAGCTAAAGAAATCGAATAAAGTAAATGAGGATTTAAATACTAAATTTCTTGCTCTTGAATCTGAAAATAAAGATCTTAAGAAGGTTATTGAAGATCATAATATCAAAATAAAATCTATAGAGGCAAATTGCAATCTACTTTCTTTAGAAAAGATTAATTTGCAAACTCAAGTAAATGATCTTCAAAAACAACCTATATTGTGCACCCATGTAGATTATGACAATATAGTGAAAGAAAGAAATACGTTATCATCCAATCTAGACCAAGCAAAATTAGATATCAAGAAAAGAATGGATGAGATTACCAAGCTACAGCAAAAAGTTAGGAGTTTAAATAATAATGACATCCTCGATCAAATCTTAGATAATCCTTATTGTCAAATCGGGAGAAGAGGACTAGGTTACAAGCCTAAGAGGAAATCCTATCAACAACCTAGTTGGAGAAAGACACAAGCACTAGAGAGTCAATCCATGAATGAACCTAGAGGCAAATATACATATATACCCAAGACCAACCTAGATCAAAATCATAGAAAGAGATATGAGGTTGATTCTATATGTTGCCACTATTGTTTACGTCTTGGACATTACTCTTTCTCCTGCCCATACAAGAAAAAGGATTTTGAGTTGGTATGGGTTCCAAAACCCCCAAATTGAATTGATTTGACTAAGTTGAGATATGACCAAAGTCTTTAATTTGCATATCTTTATGTCTATCTCAATAGGGATAACAAATTTATATCAATTAAGGTTAATCAAAACTTAAAAGATGTAAATATGATTAGTTGAGATTTAATCTAAATATTACTTTGATATTCATATGTTTATCTCAAACTAATCTTTGAAATAATTGAATTAGATACAGTCTATATTGTACTTGAACTAGATTTCTGAACAGTTTCCAGAAACTTGGTCGGTCGAGAAGTTGTCGACCGAGTGAACCTCGGTCGAGAAATTGTCGACCGAGCATGTCACTGTTTTTCAAAATGTTGTAAAATTGCTGAATTCTTATGAAATTGATCAAAATTGTTGTCTAATTGTGGTTAATGACTGTACAATAAAGCATAAGCTATGGAAATCATCTTTGAAAGATTATGTGAAATTAAACTAAAATTATGCTTAGTTTAAAGACAATTTCTACATGCTTTTATTGTTCTATCATTGCATAAGCAAGCAAAAGGACTTATTGGTGATTTATATCTTAGAAGTGCTTGCAAAGAGTACAATGTTTTCAATTGAAATCTTTAAAAGATTCGAAATATTCATTATGCTTTCATGTTTAGTATCACTTAAACATGCATCAAAATTGATACGAATGCTTAATTGGAAATCTGCAATTTTTGCCTCTTGGTTAAAACAAAACTTAGCCAAGGGGCGCTATGGTCGTAGTCAAGGGCGACCTAAAATAAGCTTTGACAAAATGCTTATTTGGACATCAATTTATTGAACTTAATCTTAGTATACTTTTGATAAAGGTCAAAATCAAAATTTAAAATCATTTGTGACCTTAAAAGCCTTAAATTGCGTAAATTGTAAGATTAAGGGGGAGCTTATAAAAACAAATTTGATTATGAAGCCTACAAAAACATTGTTAACATCATTTGGAGTTTGTTATGACCTTCGGATTCTTAAAAGTAATTTGTATTTCATCATAATGATATATCTTGCTCTTAAAGGAACTCTCTAAACAAATCAGGGCTTAACATCCCTTGTATTTGGTTGGAGACATTTTTTTATGTACTCTAAGATTAAAGGACTCTCATTTAATTTAGGGCTTAACATCCCTTCATAAATGAGAAATAAATATACATTTATCATAAGCTTAAGGGAATCTCACATCATTTCAAGGCTTAACATCCTTTGCAAATGATTGAGAAACAAATTTTGGATAAATTAGACAAAAATGATATTAAACCCTTATTCCTAATAGGATATCTATTTAAGGGGGAGCATAATATAAAATTAAGGAGGAGAAGAAAAATAAAATATTCAAATTGGATATCTTTTTGAAATGACAAAGGGGGAGAAAGAATATAAAATCTAAAATATAAATGAGTTTCATCTTGATGGCCAGCAAGACAAAAGGAATGACTACAAAAGGTAATTTTCAGGTATGAAACTCACATGCTTTATATTTCCTTATTTCATATTTTAGGAAATGTTTGTCATCTTCAAAAAGGGGGAGATTGTTGGATAAATTGGACATTATGATAAATCCCTTTGTTTCGATGATGACAAACATTTCATTCTTGTTGATCTAACGTGCTACTTGAGTGTGCAGGATTAAGGTGGATGACAAAGAAACTAGGGAAAATCCAAAAAGCTTACATATTTATATTTCCATGCAATGTAATCACTGTTGTAAAAACTTGTACAAATATATAATGTACAAGTACTTAGATTGCATGTAAATCAAGCGTTGGATCTTCCTAGCTAATCATCACACTTAGATAGGTCATCCCCTTCAAATAGGATCACATATGCACACTCATACACATGCTTAGTGGTTAATTAAAAGATTGAAAACAGAGTCAATATCGGTCGACCACACTCCTCAACCGAGACACTTTCGGTCGACAAACTTCTCGACCGAGAATGACCCAAGTAGCCGTTAGACACAGCTGACAAGGTAGTTGGCAGTTGCAAATGAACGTTGATCCAGAGAGCCTGTCGGTCGACAAAACTTCGACCGAGTAGGTATCTCGGTCGACAAATTGTCGACCGAGATGGTCTCTGACAGCAACTGCAGAATAAAGTAACTAGTCGTTACTAATGCACCTAACTTATATCTAACGGCTAGTTAAGCACTTAGAAGCCCCTAGAAGTTGTCTAGAACGTCCTTAAGTATCCATAGGCCACTCCTATAAATAGGACATGCCTTAGGACACCAAAAACATACCCAAGCTATACTTGTGCTATACTTGAGCTTGAATACACACTTGCAATCTGTTTTAGAGCAATAGAGCAATTCCTACACTTGCCATTCATTCCTATTGCTCCCATTTCGTGTCCTATAGGCTAGTATCTCCTATCCACTACAATCACATTGTCATACACATTGGTTAGGAGATATAAACGCTTGATATAGGAAAATCAAGCCTTGTGCTTACAACGGTATTGTATTGTAATTTCTATTTTCCTTCTTATTCCTTTTTATCTTTTGTACTCTCCTTGCTACTCCTAGGGTTGGAGGCTGCGGATTGGAGAGGGTTGACTTCTCAGGTGGAGAAGGGGACTTCAAGCTACTTCAAGAAGGCTATCGCATGGGAAGCTACTTCAGAAGGCTGGTGCAACGGGAGTTGGTGCACCTACTTCAAGGGAAGGCTGCTTCAAGGTTGGGCGATTACTTCTGGGTGAAGGCTGCTTGAAGGGTTTGGGAAAAGAAATTGTATTTTATGTAAAGTCCTTGCGAGGTAATAAAATAAATTTCTTTTCAAATCCCGGTTGGGTAAGCAACCGGGTAGTGGACTGACGGCTATAGTATTTGCTATAGTTGGAACCACTCTAAACCCTGTGTCTCCTTGTCCAATATTTTCATTGTGGTTGTTTGAGTTTAAATAATTATTAAAATCTCTATAAAACTCTATTCACCCCCCCTCTAGTAGTTTTCAATTGGTATCAGAGCAGGCTTCAAGGAGCCCTAACAAGGTCTTGAAGAGATGAAGGGAGGAGGTGACTACAACCAAAGGAGCATGGACAAATGTTCAACAAGTTGCAATTGGTGCTTAGGAACAAAGCACTCTACATCCAGATGTCCATGGAGGTCAAAGAAGGAAGATGCACATAAAGAGTGTCTCATTGCTACAATAAGTGAGGAAGAAGAAGAAGAGGTAAGCATGTTTGATTTACCTAAAGAAGATTTAATTGCTAGTCTTCAAGAAACGTATGAGAAATATATTGAGTGCAAAAAGAAGCTAAAGAAATCGAATAAAGTAAATGAGGATTTAAATACTAAACTTCTTGCTCTTGAATCTGAAAATAAAGATCTTAAGAAGGTTATTGAAGATCATAATATCAAAATAAAATCTATAGAGGCAAATTGCAATCTACTTTCTTTAGAAAAGATTAATTTGCAAACTCAAGTAAATGATCTTCAAAAACAACCTATATTGTGCACCCATGTAGATTATGACAATATAGTGAAAGAAAGAAATACGTTATCATCCAATCTAGACCAAGCAAAATTAGATATCAAGAAAAGAATGGATGAGATTACCAAGCTACAGCAAAAAGTTAGGAGTTTAAATAATAATGACATCCTCGATCAAATCTTAGATAATCCTTATTGTCAAATCGGGAGAAGAGGACTAGGTTACAAGCCTAAGAGGAAATCCTATCAACAACCTAGTTGGAGAAAGACACAAGCACTAGAGAGTCAATCCATGAATGAACCTAGAGGCAAATATACATATATACCCAAGACCAACCTAGATCAAAATCATAGAAAGAGATATGAGGTTGATTCTATATGTTGCCACTATTTTTTACGTCTTGGACATTACTCTTTCTCCTGCCCATACAAGAAAAAGGATTTTGAGTTGGTATGGGTTCCAAAACCCCCAAATTGAATTGATTTGACTAAGTTGAGATATGACCAAAGTCTTTAATTTGCATATCTTTATGTCTATCTCAATAGGGATAACAAATTTATATCAATTAAGGTTAATCAAAACTTAAAAGATGTGAATATGATTAGTTGAGATTTAATCTAAATATTACTTTGATATTCATATGTTTATCTCAAACTAATCTTTGAAATAATTGAATTAGATACAGTCTATATTGTACTTGAACTAGATTTCTGAACAGTTTCCAGAAACTTGGTCGGTCGAGAAGTTGTCGACCGAGTGAACCTCGGTCGAGAAATTGTCGACCGAGCATGTCACTATTTTTCAAAATGTTGTAAAATTGCTGAATTCTTATGAAATTGATCAAAATTGTTGTCTAATTGTGGTTAATGACTGTACAATAAAGCATAAGCTATGGAAATCATCTTTGAAAGATTATGTGAAATTAAACTAAAATTATGCTTAGTTTAAAGACAATTTCTACATGCTTTTATTGTTCTATCATTGCATAAGCAAGCAAAAGGACTTATTGGTGATTCATATCTTAGAAGTGCTTGCAAAGAGTACAATGTTTTCAATTGAAATCTTTAAAAGATTCGAAATATTCATTATGCTTTCATGTTTAGTATCACTTAAACATGCATCAAAATTGATACGAATGCTTAATTAGAAATCTGCAATTTTTGCCTCTTGGTTAAAACAAAACTTAGCCAAGGGGCGCTATGGTCGTAGTCAAGGGCGACCTAAAATAAGCTTTGACAAAATGCTTATTTGGACATCAATTTATTGAACTTAATCTTAGTATACTTTTGATAAAGGTCAAAATCAAAATTTAAAATCATTTGTGACCTTAAAAGCCTTAAATTGCGTAAATTGTAAGATTAAGGGGGAGCTTATAAAAACAAATTTGATTATGAAGCCTACAAAAACATTGTTAACATCATTTGGAGTTTGTTATGACCTTCGGATTCTTAAAAGTAATTTGTATTTCATCATAATGATATATCTTGCTCTTAAAGGAACTCTCTAAACAAATCAGGGCTTAACATCCCTTGTATTTGGTTGGAGACATTTTTTTATGTACTCTAAGATTAAAGGACTCTCATTTAATTTAGGGCTTAACATCCCTTCATAAATGAGAAATAAATATACATTTATCATAAGCTTAAGGGAATCTCACATCATTTCAAGGCTTAACATCCTTTGCAAATGATTGAGAAACAAATTTTGGATAAATTAGACAAAAATGATATTAAACCCTTATTCCTAATAGGATATCTATTTAAGGGGGAGCATAATATAAAATTAAGGAGGAGAAGAAAAATAAAATATTCAAATTGGATATCTTTTTGAAATGACAAAGGGGGAGAAAGAATATAAAATCTAAAATATAAATGAGTTTCATCTTGATGGCCAGCAAGACAAAAGGAATTACTACAAAAGGTAATTTTCAGGTATGAAACTCACATGCTTTATATTTCCTTATTTCATATTTTAGGAAATGTTTGTCATCTTCAAAAAGGGGGAGATTGTTGGATAAATTGGACATTATGATAAATCCCTTTGTTTCGATGATGACAAACATTTCATTCTTGTTGATCTAACGTGCTACTTGAGTGTGCAGGATTAAGGTGGATGACAAAGAAACTAGGGAAAATCCAAAAAGCTTACATATTTATATTTCCATGCAATGTAATCACTGTTGTAAAAACTTGTACAAATATATAATGTACAAGTACTTAGATTGCATGTAAATCAAGCGTTGGATCTTCCTAGCTAATCATCACACTTAGATAGGTCATCCCCTTCAAATAGGATCACATATGCACACTCATACACATGCTTAGTGGTTAATTAAAAGATTGAAAACAGAGTCAATATCAGTCGACCACACTCCTCAACCGAGACACTTTCGGTCGACAAACTTCTCGACCGAGAATGACCCAAGTAGCCGTTAGACACAGCTGACAAGGTAGTTGGCAGTTGCAAATGAACGTTGATCCAGAGAGCCTGTCGGTCGACAAAACTTCGACCGAGTAGGTATCTCGGTCGACAAATTGTCGACCGAGATGGTCTCTGACAGCAACTGCAGAATAAAGTAACTAGCCGTTACTAATGCACCTAACTTATATCTAACGGCTAGTTAAGCACTTAGAAGCCCCTAGAAGTTGTCTAGAACGTCCTTAAGTATCCATAGGCCACTCCTATAAATAGGACATGCCTTAGAACACCAAAAACATACCCAAGCTATACTTGTGCTATACTTGAGCTTGAATACACACTTGCAATCTATTTTAGAGCAATAGAGCAATTCCTACACTTGCCATTCATTCCTATTGCTCCCATTTCGTGTCCTATAGGCTAGTATCTCCTATCCACTACAATCACATTGTCATACACATTGGTTAGGAGATATAAACGCTTGATATAGGAAAATCAAGCCTTGTGCTTACAACGGTATTGTAATTTCTATTTTCCTTCTTATTCCTTTTTATCTTTTGTACTCTCCTTGCTACTCCTAGGGTTGGAGGTTGCGGATTGGAGAGGGTTGACTTCTCAGGTGGAGAAGGGGACTTCAAGCTACTTCAAGAAGGCTATCGCACGGGAAGCTACTTCAGAAGGCTGGTGCAACGGGAGTTGGTGCACCTACTTCAAGGGAAGGCTGCTTCAAGGTTGGGTGATTACTTCTGGGTGAAGGCTGCTTGAAGGGTTTGGGAAAAGAAATTGTATTTTATGTAAAGTCCTTGCGAGGTAATAAAATAAATTTCTTTTCAAATCCCGGTTGGGTAAGCAACCGGGTAGTGGACTGACGACTATAGTATTTGCTATAGTTGGAACCACTCTAAACCCTGTGTCTCCTTGTCCAATATTTTCATTGTGGTTGTTTGAGTTTAAATAATTATTAAAATCTCTATAAAACTCTATTCACCCCCCTCTAGTAGTTTTCAACTTTGTGTTGTACCTCATATTTCTTTAATAGTGCCTCAAATTGCTTTTCTCCTAAATGTGATCCCCCATCGCATATGACAGTATGAGGCACTCCAAAGCATGGGAAAATAGTTTTCTCAAATAGCTTGATCATAGATTTAGAATCGCAAGATTGGGTTGCTACCACCTCTACCCACTTTGACATGTAGTCAACAGCTACTAGAATGTACTGGTATCCTTTTGATGGTGGGAAAGGACCCATGTAGTCTATTCCCCAAACATCAAAGATTTCCACTTCCACCCAGTCGGCCATAGGCATCTCACTTCTCTTACTCATATTTCTAGTTAGTTGTCATTCCTTGCAAGCCTTGACAAAAGATATCACGTCCTTGAATAGGGTGGGCCAGTAAAACCCAGATTGGAGCACTTTTACAGCCGCTCTCTCCCCACTATGATGTCCTCCATACGGCGAAGAATGACATTCTTTTAGGATTGACGGGACTTCTTCCTCTGGTATACACCTTTGATACAGATTGTCTGAACACCTCTTAAACAGTAGTGGGTCATCCCAGTAATAGTTCTTAACATCGGAGAAAAGCTTCTTCATCTGGTTGTATGTTATGTCAGGCGGCGCCAGATAGTTACAGATATCTGTGAACCACGGAAAACTCTACTCATCAGACTGAGCCATCAATAGGCTTCATAAGCATAATTGTCATTTACGGGTAACTGATTCTCTTCATCAAAAACTATTCTAGACAAGTGGTCTGCAACCACATTTTCTTTTCCTTTCTTATCAATGATTTCATGATCAAATTCTTACAAAAGCAGGGCCCACCTTAGTAGTCTTGGCTTGGTGTCTTTCTTTTGCATGAGATAGTGTGTAGCGCGGTGGTCAGTATAAACCATAACCTTGGCTCCTATAAGGTATGATCGAAATTTATCAAACGTGAAAACAATCGCTAACATCTCCTTCTCAGTGGTGGTGTAGTTCACTTGGGCTTCGTCCAACGTATGACTGGTGTAACAGATGACATGGTGCTTTCGGTCTTTCTTCTGCCCTAGGACTGCACCTATGGCATAGTCACTTGCGTCGCACATTATTTCAAAAGGTAGCTCCCAGTCTGAAGTTTGCAAGATTGGTGCAGAGGTTAAAGCCTCTTTCAGGGTCTCAAAAGATTTTGAACATCCATCATCAAACCCGAACACTGTATCCTTGATCAGCAAATTTGAAAGGGGCTTCGATATTTTCAAGAAATCCTTGATGAACCTCCTGTAGTATCTAGCATGAACTTGGAAACTTCTTACTCCAGTCACAGACTTTGGTGGCGAGAGTTTAGAGATGGCTTCAGTCTTGCTCAGATCTACCTCGATGCCTTTCTTGAAGATTTTGTGTCCTAGGAGAATGCCACTCTGAACCATAAAGTGGCATTTTTCTCAATTCAGGACCAGATGTTTCTCCTTGCATCTTTGCAGAACTAAAGATAAATTTCTTAGGCAATCATCAAAGTCGGTTCCATAAATTGAGAAGTCATCCATAAATGCTTCAACTATGTCTTCTAAGAAGTCCGACAACATGGAAATCATGCAATGCAAGAAAGTTGCAGGGGCATTGCATAGGCCGAAAGGCATCCTTTTGAAGGCATATGTGCCATAGATGCACGTAAATGTTGTATTCTCCTTATCATCGGGGTGGATGGGAACTTGATAGAATCTAGAATATCCATCTAAGAAGTATAAGTAGTCATTGTGGGCAAGTCTTTCTAAGACTTGGTCAATAAATGGCAAGGGAAAATGGTTATTCTTGGTGGCTGAGTTTAGCTTTCTATAATATATGCACATTCTCTAGCCTGTGACAGTTCTTGTGGCAACTTTGTCACCATTATCTCCTCTCACTACAGTTATCCCACCCTTTTTAGGTACTACATGAATGGGGCTCACCCAATTGCTGTCGCTTATTGGGTATTTGATCCTCGCATCACGTAGCTTCAATATTTCCTTCTTGACTACTTCCTTCAACATTTGGTTCAATTTCCTTTGAGGTTGCACCAATGGCCTTGCCGATTCTTCTAAGTTTATCATGTGCATACAGAGGGTTGGGTTCAGTCCCTTGATGTCCTCAACTGAATATCCAATTGCTCTATTATGCTCCCTCAACTCTTCTAGGAGTCTTTCCCACTAATCTTGTGTGAGGTTAGCATTGATGATGATGGGATTCCTTCTCTCGTCATCCAGGAACTTATACTTCAACCCTTATGGTAGGGGCCTTAGTTCTGGCTTTGTCTTTGGAGCTTCTAACTCTTAATTTGACTATTCCAAAGAAGTGTACTTCACCGTCTCTATCACTTCTTCATCATCACTGAGACTTTCTTCACATTGGTTAAGATAATCTAGTATCTCAACCACTCCAGGGTCTTCCGTCAAAGGGTTCGGGTTGTTCAGGGCTCTCATTAATGGGTCCACAATGGCCTTTTCATGTTGAATTTCATCACAATATAGGTTATAGTTGTCCACGAAGTAGACTGATTCTGAAAGAGATGGTCCTTTCATGGTATCCTTTACTTTGAAGTCAATGTCACCACTTCCAACTCGGAGGGTTATGACACCTTTGGAAACATCAATCAGGGCTCTTCCAGTTGCTAGAAAAGGTCGTCCAAATATTATCGGACACTTTGGGGCCTCCACATCATCTATCACAATGATATCACAAGGTATGAAAAATTGTCCCACCCGGATCGGGATGTCTTCCACTATACCCATGGGTCTCTTAAATGTGTGATACTCCAGTTCAATCCTCATACTTTTCTTGACCATGTTAGTCAATCCCAATCTTTGTGTTAAACTTAGGGGCATCAGGCTTATGTTGGCTCCCAAACTGCCAGACCCTTCCTTTCAACATTGTCACCAACACAAAAAGGGATGTTGAAGCCTCCTGGGTCTTTCTTCTTAGTTGGCAGTTCTTCTTTAACAAAGGCACTGGACATGTTTTCCAGGTGTACCATTTTGACGTGGTTTCCTCTCCTTCTCTTTGTGATAAGTTCCTTGAAAAACTTAGGGTATGTCGGCATCTCCTCCAAAGCATCAAGAAATGGGACATCTATATGCAGTTTCTTCACTACTTCCATGAATTTTTCATATCTTTTCTTTAAGTGTGCCTTGATAAGCTTGTATGGGAAGGGAATTCTTGGGGCATACGGGCTTTTCTTTGTAAAGATTTCTTCAACAAGATCAGGATCCCTAGCTTCTCTACTTTTCTCACGGCTTTCTTCGATGGAATCTTTCCGAAGGAATTCTTTACTAACTCCGTCAACTGCATGAGCTGTTGGTCTATTTGGCATTGATGCATCTGCATATCTGCCTTTTGGACTTGCATAGTTGTTAGGACGCCAGAATTGTCTAGGGAACTTTCTGCCAGTTGATCGTTCACAATAGCTTGCCTCTTAGCGAAGTCAAAAAGTTGTGTTACTAAGTCTTGTTGGCTATCCTTGCCCCTGTCCTTGACCTTGACCTTGACTTGGCCCTTGGCTTGGTCATGCCCCCTGGTGAGTCTGGTTCTTACCTTGTGCTTAGTAGTTATTCTTATCGGTCTGATAATTGGTTGTTCGAGCATACTACGGTTGTCCGCCCCTCTTTTCAAATCCCGACGGCGGCTTTTGTGAAATGCTCAGCTGGTGCAAATTCTCAACTGCGTCCTTGTTTCCATAGCTGAAACCAGGGTGGTTTGGCCTCTTAAAGTTGGCATAGGAAATGTTCTACGTAGTCTCTTCTTTGCTTTCACCTTCTTCACTCTCTTCTGGTCTGGTGTAGATACAGTTATCGACCTCGTGTCCTCCTTCACCACAGGTGACACACTTCATCACTTTCTCAGTGTGCTTCTTTCCTTTGCCTCCAGTATCTTTCAGTTGTTTAACGTCAGCTGCTATTTTTTGAATTTGGGTTGTTATAGTTTCTAAAGGCTCGGCTTCCATGGATGGTCCTTCAGATCCTACCTTCTCTGATGGTCCCCTATCATCCCTTTCATAGTCTACTCCTTCTTGGAGTGCAACAATGTTTTTTATTATCTTCATAGTCATTCTTGGCTTTTTCCCCAGGAAGTCACTGCCTGCGGTAACATTCAATGAAGTCCTCTCTGTATGAGTCATCCCATTATAGAAGGTGGTCACCAGTAACCCCTTACGATAGTTTTGGTGCAGGAAATCCCTCAGGTACTCTTGGAAATGCTCCCATGCCTCGTGCAAGTTTTCTCCTGGCTTTTGTGCAAAAGATGTAATCTTTTGCATGTTACAGATCATCCTCTTCGTAGGATAAAGCTTAGTGACAAAGGCATCCGCTAGGGGTCTCCACCCATCTATAGACTAGTGGGGGAGATCTAGATACCAGGATAGAGCTTTATCTTCCAAGAAGAAGTTGAAACCCTTACAGTAAATCACTTCTTGCGGGACACCCCTCATCTTAATGGTATCACAAATGTTCTTGAAAGCATCGAGATGGTGGTATGGATTCTCTCTTGAGTTCCTGTAGAAAGGCTTGTTCTGGATCATAGATATGACAGCTGGTTTTAGCTCGAAGTTTGTTGCATTGAAGTTTGGTACGATGATCGGACATCTTAACTTGTTGGCCCTAGTTACCTTCAACTCATGAAGGATCTTCCCTTCCTCATCGTCCTTGCTATCGTTGTCCCTGCGATTGTGCTTTCTCTCAGCTTCACACTCATGGTTGTGATGGCTTCTTCTATGCCTACGACGATGACGACGTTCTTCGTAATGATGATCATCTTCATGTCGATGTTCATTCTCTTCCTCTCGTTCTTCATATTGGTGACCATTATTGAAACAACCATCTTTGTCTTCATCCGTGCCTGGTGGCAGTGGGTGGTGTTGATTCATCGTGTTCTGCTCATCTCCTGAGATGATAACAGCCACGCGGGGCAGCATGGTGAAAAAGGAGTAAAGTCAAACAAGTCTGCTTCTTCCTGGGTGCCTAAATAGACCGTATAGTCAAGTTAGCAAACTAGACATGTTAAAACGAACTACTCTACACAAACTCAGGGTAGCAGACTTAATGTAACTGTGATGTCAAGCTTATTGCTAATCTTGAGGAACGGGAGTATAGAAAGTGGACTTGAGTTCTTAATTGTGTTGTTTTGTCTTGTCCCCGGTAACGGTGCCAAAAAGTTGACCGGCCTAAATCGCACTTCCAAACGGATCGGATTCAAAGTAGTTGGACTTTTAAAGAGATAACCCGACTCTCAGGCCCCCGCAACGATAAAAAGGGTCTGATGTAGCAATCGGGGTCAAATACAGGGACAAGGTTGGCAGTGTTAAGCGCACAGAATCTAATACTCGTATACTCCAGGCGAAGAGGGTATATAAAAGGTCTTCCCTTAGGAACGAGGGCACACAAACTAAGTTGGGCAAGAAAAACAAGAATAAGAAGAACAAATGAAAACAAAAGAAATAAAACAAAATAAGTATATGGGAGGAAACCCAGGCTGGGGTTTGCCTACTAAAGCATCTCACCAACATGCAACATAATCTCTCTCTCACATACCTTTACCAATATTACAAGCAACCATCAAAAGCATCTATTCAACTCTCTCTTAAGATGAGGAAAGATCTAAGTCTAAGGGTAGCCTCTCTCTCGAGATGAATACACGCAAACCTCGTCGCATAACATATGGTTTTAAAGCTTTAGCATTCCAACACTCTCGTGCATTCGTACTACTCCATAAGACATGATAAAAGTAATATTACTCTCTCGAGATATCAAAGATCAAACATCACAAGATGGTAGCTAAGCATACAAGTGAAGCATTAAAATAGGTGCATGGAGATAATCTTGATAAGAATATATATATTCAACAGAAAGAGACAATATACATGTTGGGAGAGCCTTAGTGGCTACCCCCAACCCAAGTTAAGGTGTTTAGCCACTCATGCTTGCAGACAGCATAACGGCATTACATAAAGATGGATACATGAAGTCCACAAAGAGAGGAGGGAAGTACAGCAAGATGGAGGGATAGATCTAGAGAGAAGAGACGTCATACAATACAATACTTCTTTAGATCTGGATCTAACACGTAGGTGGCATGGATGATCTTCTCTTAAAAGAAGTAGTCTTCAGTCTTCTCTCTCCTTAGCTTCCACCTTTGGAGATCTAAGACTAGTGGATGGGATGATATGGAACGAATCTGGAACGCAGCAGCACTTCGTGGTCCTCAGGATCCGATCTATGATCTGATGATTTGACAAGACAGGTGGGTGTGCAATTTATAGGCACATTCCACCAACTTAAGCTTAGACCGCATTTGCAGTCTTGGTTGGGTGAGTGGTGAGACCGCGGTTGCGGTCTGCATTTTATTCCTCCTTTCATCGCGGTTGAACTTAGTCATGGTTGGGTGATGATCGCGATCGAGGTCGACTTGTGCATTGTGTTTGGAGAGGTCGAGGTCTTCTCATTCGGTCGTGGTTTGTAAGGATTCAATAGTGAATGTGGTCTCCAAGTTGGTCACAATCCTTCTTGATCGCGGTCTGTGTTGATCGCGGTCTGTGTTGACCACGGACCCTGGTCTGATTTGGGACCGATGTTCTGATCGCGACCAATGTCATGGTCGCAGTTACGCAGTGATCGCGGTTTTGTTATGACTGTGGTCCATCTTTAATGCCTTATGACCTCGATCTCAAAGGAGCTCCAAAATTGTGATCGTGGTTGAGGGATAAGTGGGTCGCGGTCGGGGTAAAGACCGCGACTTGGGTTATGAATGTACCTAAAACCATGTAAGTAAGGTCTTAGTCAAAAAGGTGGTAAAATTATGGGAAAAGCTAACAAAAGATGTACCAAAAGAGGTATAAAATATATACAAAAAGTATGTAAAATAAAGTGTTATCAGATCCTGATTTTTATATATTTTCAAAGGATGATTTGTAAGAATCTAATAAATTATATAAAAGCCCTAAAAATTATAACTTCATCATATAAACTTCAAATTTGACAAATTAATATGTTTTCTTGATCAGAAAAATGTAATGAATCATTTGTTCTAGGTTTTTAATTCAAAATTTTGAGGTTTTTGAAATAGGTCTAGAATTAGGGTTTCATTACATTTATATGAATTTCAAAACCCTAATACATGCAAATAATTTGTAAAAATAGGCAAAGTTGATCTTGGAAACAACTAGGATGGTGAAAATTGTTTCTAGGACTCTAATTTAAGGTATGTTTGCATCCTCAATTATTCATTTTGAGCAATTCACCTAATTTCATCTTTCTCTTGGTACTATGGACATTAGCCTACACAATATCTTGTTCTTTTGGAAAATATACTTCATGTGAAGTACCTTACATTATTATTGATCTCATGATCATATTTGGACATTCCTTTGGTCTTACTTATGCTTTGATAATGATGGAACTCTATATGGTGGCATGTGATGTCTTTTGCCCACTTATGAGGTGGATGTATATGTTGGTCGCTTATGTGGTGACTAGTTTGTAAATTCTGACTATAATTTCTACTTGCCTCCACATTAAACATGCTATGTGATTCAGTAGCACTAGAGTAATATAACTGCATTAGTTTTTAGGTTATGTGCCCTTACTTATTTTAGGGATGGATTTTATGTACCCTATACTCGAGTTTCAAATTTATGAGGTTTGGCCCACATTAATATTTATTGGGAGTTTGGCTATGTGTCAATCTCTATCAAGTTTTAAGTTTAGGAGGCTTGGCTGCCTTTGCTTTTGTTATTATTCTAGGACTAGGTTTATCTCACATGCATGTAGGATGATGATACTTGATGATGGGTTATGTGCCTGATCGGCCCCGAATCGCGCTTCCGAAAGGGAGGCGAATTCAGAAGGAATCGAACTTTTAAATTTATAACCCGAAACCTTAAAGGACCCCCACAACTTTATTACAGGGTCAAATTAGATATACGGGGTCGAACACAGGGACGTGGTGATGTTTAGGACGCTTGAGATTTCATTCTTAAGTCAGATAAGCCAAGACGATAGTTGAGGAAAGTATGGAGCTAGAACTAGTCCAGCATATTGTCACAGATTAAAATAAAACAAAGAAAATAAAATAAAATAGAGTCTGTATGATTCTACTAATCAGAGAGTATGAGTTTCTTGCTATGTAACCACAAGTTGGGTAGTCTATGCACCCATTCTCGGGCATAGACAACCCTCGAACACCTCAACAAGCAACCTTCATTCAAACATAGCACGCACCATGATATATGTTCCTCTGGGGTCATCCCACTCGCTCTCGCATAGTGTGACTAAAATCCATCTATGGTATGAAACCTCTCTCGAGGATGAAAAACTAACATCCTATAATATTCTAGATACCCTCACAGGTCTAGAATATTCTAAGATGTTAGGAACAGACGACCTTGGACCGTCCTCCTTTCATATTTCGATTCAATTTATTTTCTCTATCTATTTCTACAACAAATCTCTTGATATAGGTAGAAATAGCAGTTCAAGCAAGAAAGAGATCAACCAAACTAGCAATCATAATCACAAAGAGAAGATAGAATAGAAAACGTACTAGATCTAAGTTCAATCTACTTTATTAAGGAAAAAGTACATAAACATGCCCAAAATGGGCTACATAGCCAAGAAGGAGCTCAACTAGCCATGGACAAGCATAGTTGGCATCGAACAAAGATGAAAGAACATCATTTGTACTGAAATAAAGGAGAACAGTGGAAGAAAGGAGAAGAAGAAGAGATTTAGCCCGTGGAGGAGAGGTGGTTCTCGCTCCCTAGCCTCCATATAGACCGGATCTTGTCTTTTGGGTCATCCTCCTTAATCTTCTAGATTCCTTGGCCTCCTTTCTCTCTAGATCTGCCCCAAACAACAGCTCTGTTGGTGTGGGGGGTGGAAGATGGCTGGAGATGGTGGGGAATGGGTGAACAAAGGTGGAATCGATGATGGATGGAAGCTAACTGAAGAGACGGGCGTAGGACGAGTTCGTCAGCCTTCTCAAACCTCCAAACTCTCCCATCGGGCTCTAGGAACCATTCCAGATCTGAACCAACAGTTGGAACTTCCCTAGATGTGGAACCCCTTCTCAACTGGAGAGAGGTGGGTATTTATAGGTGAAGTGGTCAGGGCACTGATCCAGACCATGATCTCCTTGCTCGAGGTCTTGAAGGTCACGGTGCACTCCGCGATCGAGGTGTGACCTCGGGCGCGGTCATTCATACAACCGCGATGTCGGCTGACTCGATCGAGGGGCGCTTGCGCGGTCGCGGTCTAATCGGCTATAATCGCAGTTGCGGTTGAAGTCAGCTCTGTGATCGCGATGTAACCATGATCGCGGTCTCATCCCTGGTCGTGATGGACCTCCAAGTCGTGGATGCATCTTGGGTCATGGTTGAGGTGAGTTCTCAGAGTGCAGTCTTGGTGGAGGCAGACACTGCGGTCACGATCAAGGTGAGTGTGAATACCGCGGTCGCGGTCGCCCCTGCGGTCGTGATGAGTGGAGGCCTATCTGCTGCAAAAACTATTTGTTGGGGAGAAATCTTAGAGAATAGATGTCTTTTCTAGTTTGGTGCCTGTAAATCCCAAAATTGGCTAGTTCGAGCAACTTCATCTATGAAAAGATATAGATTACTAAAATATGGGATATTTTGGTCATATTAAGGCTATACCGACACAAAACCATAGATAAAGGCTTAGCATAAATATGTAAATTTGGGGTTATCAGTGCCCTAATTTCATGATATGTGCTTATGTGGCACAACTTTATTATTTATTCATGGCAAGTAATTCTATTTGTTATCTCTTGTTACAAATCAATTTCTTTTATGCCTGCTTGGGTAGCTCTTATCCCGGGAAAGCGCTGGCAACAACTGAAAGGAAGGGGTCCATGTAGCAGTAGAGCCCACCCGCGGAGCACTAGGTTCAGCATCTACTACGTAGAAAAAGAGAGAATTCACTTTTCTATGGGAAGCCTTTTATATTTGTTGTCCCTTTATTTCATAATATTGCTCAATTTTCTTTTTAGTATGCACATACCAGTCTTTGCTTATGTTTTCTTTTCTT
Source organism: Alisma plantago-aquatica (assembly GCA_963693085.1). Classification (NCBI taxonomy): domain Eukaryota; kingdom Viridiplantae; phylum Streptophyta; class Magnoliopsida; order Alismatales; family Alismataceae; genus Alisma; species Alisma plantago-aquatica. The sequence goes on from OY856415.1 coordinate 488,544,788, forward strand.
CTCTTCTTGATGGGGTATGCTTCTGACCCTAGATGAAGGACATGGAGGACATAGCATAAAGATATGGACCTAACTTAAGGAGTTAAAGCTTGGAGACAAGGTTGTTATGATTTTGATGTCCCTCTACTAGATCCTTATGTTGTATCATGCAAACCCTTTATTGGATATTATGATGTTCTTTTGTAACCTGATGAGAAATTGAATATAGTCAATATTTTACTTTCGCTGCTACTCTTTAGTTGTTTTGATTACCATTAATTAAGATTTGAAAATTTTACACCCACTCCAACATATCTTTTAGGTGTGTTTGGACTGGAAGTTTTGTTCTTCAATTTTTTAGTAGGGAGTGGTTCCCCTATGGGATCTCACTCCTTACAGTGTCTCTAAAATGAAAAAATTATAAATAAATCTAAAAATATTTTTTTGAACTTTTTAAGTAATATAATTTCACTTATCTACCAAGTATTGAATTTCTAATAGGAACTTTCGAGAAGGGACTTACACACTAAAAATTATAAGAAATAAAAAAATCATTCAGTGATTCACATAATTTCTAAGTTGAAGGGTCACATTACAACATGTGCATCATGGGTCATATGTTGATATCCACACAAGTATTACCATGGGCAACACCTATATAGCTAAATGGAACTTGTGTTTGAGTCAATTTTGAGAAAAAAAAACATCCATGCAAGATTCCAACCAAATTTGGTGAATAAGATCAATTAATATTGGAACAAAACTAAGAATCCTATGAAAGCATACTTCATATGGTCAAACTAAAAGTATAAAAATAAAATATTCAATTAAATCAACATTCCAAACTGATACTTTTGAACTCTTGAACCCTTTAAAAGTTATTATCGGTAATGGAGAATTTAGTTTTACAGCAAAATCACGTTGTAGTGGTAAAAAGGAAAACAATTTAAGCATAACAGCATAACACTTGTATAAATACATGTATGCATTACAATGACAATCTTGATCGTTCTAGAAAAAACATAACAAAAAATGAGATGTATCTAAAATCGTGGTTGACTTATTCATGCTCTAGAGGGAAAATGATAATGACTAGACTTGTTGGCATGTAAGCTTGAATGCAATTTCAATTCCATATGGAATATAGCATGAAGATGGGAATTTACACATAACAAAGAATAATAACTATTAACTTCTCTATAGTTACCTACAATGAATCTATTAAAATTATTGGATTTCAAATACAAAATACCTAATAACCTACACAAGTGTATAGGTTTTGTTTGAATTTCATTGCTTTGTCAAATTTATGCTCCACTATACAAACTGATCCTCTATTTTTTAGCACTGGAATTGTCAATCATTTTGTTATCTACTTATTGACATGAGCCGTAAGACCATGTCCAAGTGATTTCGATGATTGAAGGGGGTATTTGTCAATGGGGTAGGGCTTGTAGAAAAATGGCTTCGATTGATGTTGTTAACACATGTAAGAATCATCCATGTCTCATTGATGATGTTAGGCTTTTTTGGGATTGGACCAATGGTCCAAACTATTTTAATTGGGTCGGATACTATGACTTGTTTGATCTATTTGATCATCAAAAACTATTATTGTAGTTCTATATGCATGCACACCAGTGGCCTTTAATACATTGGCCTACATGACACTCGTGTTCATTTCCCACAAGACTGGATAGAATTAGTATTTGTTAGGAAACACGTTTATCTTTTCGTGTATCAGTGTTTAAGGGACCATGTTCGAACAATGGTGGCCTAGTATTATGATTTAAGACTATTAGAAATTTTTTATAAGTTGCTCATTTCAATGCATTACATATTGATTTTATGCTTGTTGTAAACCACAAAGAAAAAGTAGTTAGCGGGTTAAGTTAAAGCCATGGAAACGTGATCTTGGAGAACCATCATGGGACCAAATAACAATGAAAAATCATGTTATTATATTTCTAATCACGAGTTCAACCATAGATACACATTCAAGTTTGTGAGTTGTTTCTAATCATGGTTAGAACTAAATCAACCACCATGTTTAACAAGCTCGATAAAGATTGTAAACTATGAAACATAACTATATTGGTCAAGAGGAATACTACAAGAACCAAACATTTGAAATATAGCAAATAAGGAACATCATGATCCTAAAACTGGTATTTGGTGGGTGGTTATATTTGGAAGAGAACACAAAAGCGTCGCTTTTTTGTTTTGTTACTAACTGGATAGTGATAATAGTTTTATTCATAATCTACAGATAAATACGTCAAATTTCCCCCCTCCGACGTGTATGTATAGTGATGGGAAAAAGTAACCGTCAAGAAACTTTTTGTTTTACTGAGTATGTAGTCACAGTAAGTAAAACTTTCCTTTTAGTATCTTATTTCTTACGACACATAGAATGTTCCCATTACAAAAAAAATTTCGTATAAAAATATATCTTTTTCACCAAGAGTAAGTTTCCATCCAATTACGTGTTTCTGATCCCTAGTTTTCACCAAGCGAAGCAGCTTTTGCTAAGAATTTGATTAATTACCTTTTTTTGAGGAAAAACTCATCGGTGTAATGAACATTCGATCTATAAGGAAATTATTACCATTCCCACTACAAATTTTCTACCAATATCTTACATTTATACACAAACTTGTTTTACCTTATATATGAAATACCACGTCAACACTTCGAATTCATGTTTGTACATGCGTCATATTAAGAATTCCTTTTCGTAAGTATATTTACAAGAACTTGATCCGCTTGGGTACAAAAATTTGATTGGTAGTTTGATTTCTTCATAAAAAAAACTATCGGCCCATGAATCTAGTTCCACTCAACTAATCAATTTCTCTATAACGTTTTCCTCTCTCCTAGATAAAACCTAAAGATTCCTAATTTGTTAGCCTCCGAGTAAAGTCATCCATAAAATTTTACTCCTTTGAATTAACGACTTTCATAAAAATGACTTCCGTCAATAACTAAATTATCTAAAAGTTTCCTAATTTCCTCTAAGTAATGTTTCCTACTATTTTTATGTCTTGCCTTAATGTTTCCTACTATTTTTATGTCTTGCCTTAGTCAATTTGAAACAATGAATCCTATAGCGTGAGTTAAAAAATTCTTTTTTTTTTACTTCTCTCCCTTTCCATTTACTCATGCGGTAGACTTTTTAAGATGTCTGGATAAATACCTTTCTAGTAACTATCCCTCTTCCATTTTCCTTTTTCCTTCTTACCCTCCTATTATGTTGCATGCATCAAACACGTCCTAAAATCAGAACCCAATACGTTTGGAAGTCCTTGTCCGTGTTGTTTTTTGAGAGTCTAGAGTCCATGTGTGTATCCTGAAATCCTTCATTTCCCTTTTTCCTTCTTTTCTTTTTAATATCTTGTTTCTTACAACATGGAGAACTTTCCTATTAATTTTTTGTATAATAATACATATCTTTTTCGCCGAGAATATGTTCCATCCAATTACAAATTTCTGATCAAGCAGTTTTTGCTAGGAATTTGATTCATTTTAGTTAATAAAAGATTTGAGAAAAAATGGGTTTCCTGTTTTTGCATGGATCATATTAGGAGTTCGTTTTCCTTAAGTATATTTTTTCGCTTTCCTTAAGTATTTCTTCAAGAACTTGATCCCCTTAGGTAACAGAAATTTCACCGGTTGTTTGATTTCTCCATAAAAAACTATTAGAAAAGGAATCTAGTTCCACTAACGAATCTGTTTCTCTTTCACGTTTTCTTCTCTCCTAAGTGAAACCTAAAGATTCCTAATTCGTTTCCGTACGGAGTAAACTCATCCTTAAGATTTTGTTCCTTCGAATAAACGACTTTCCTCAAGAACTAAATTATCTGAATGTTTCCTAATTTCCTCTAAGTATTGTTTTATCAATTTTCATGTGTTGATTTAGCCTATTTGAAATAATACGTCATAGAAGGTGAGTTAAAGAATCCCTTTATTTACTCTCTCCCATCCCGTTTATTCATGATACCTTTATAGTAATTATTCCTCCTCTGTTTCCCTTTTTCCTTCTTACCCTCCTATTCTACCCCATGTACAAACACGTTCGAAAATCAGAAACCGAATATCCTTAAGAGTCAGGACATGTTGGGGTTTCTCTTTGAGTTATATAATTGAAGATCCTTACAATTTTGTTAGGGCATCCTGACGGCTCCTTCGGTCGGTCTTTCAAGAGCAGAAGCAATGAAAAAGGGTAAAGGATGTGGGAGGAGCCGTGGCCAGAAACAATATTGGAGAATAAAAGCTCCCAAGTGCGCCAAGTCCGGCGGCAACAGAAACGCATCTACCCTCAGATATCTTAATTGAGATCTTGAAGCTTCTTGTCAAATCTATCTTGAGATCTAGGGCTATTTGTTCTTCTTGGCGGGACTGGTTGATGTTTCTACTGGCGAGTTCTTGGCTCATTCAAAAGATTGTCCAACAACATTGGGCATTATTGCCGTTATAGTTGTTGCAACACTCAAACCCTAGAAAGGTCTAGAGAGCAGTTGAGAATTTTCATTACACATTGCGCCTATCTCAATACCACAAACCTTGGTTTTATCGTATGGCGACGGTCCCTTGTTGTGGACTAACCCTAATGTACTCAGATGCCATGGTACACGTCCTCCACGTCCCGTTGAGGCAAATCGTAACCCTATCGAAGCGTCCAGATTTAAACACGGCCAAGACAAATTGTCAGTTTAGTAAGATGTTGACATGTGTCCGCAGCAACTAATACGAGATTGTCTGGATGACTGCCGATTGTTCCGATGTGTATATCTGCAACGCCATGACTGACTCTCATGACTGACGACTCCCCCGACTCATGATTACCATGACTTCTCAAGCCCTAGTCTCCAAGATTGAAGCATTCCATCAAGCAAGGACAGCCTTCGCCGCTACAAGCCTACCACAAATTGTTGGATTTGTTGCTATCGTCGATTTGATGTTTTTATTGCTATCAATTTTGTCAATTTCTCCATTGTATCTCTCTGGTCACATACTGCATACTACTTCCAATGACATCTTCTCTTTCTCACTTCACCCTTCTCTTCTTCTTCCTCCACTCTTCTTATTCTAGTTATAGGCCACTACTCGTCCCCCTCTCCCCTTTTTTCTTGTTGTTGGGCTTGTCAAATTGATGAAATGGATGCCTCATCTCTCCCACTTTGTTCTCGTCTCCCACATCCTCTTCCTCTTTGTAAGACTCGTGACCTAGCTTTATGCTTTTTTGTATAATGAGATTCTTAAACCTTATTCTAATCTCTTGACATATCCTAATAACATGTGACATGCTTGTGTTTTCAATTTGGTCCGATTTGATTGATGTTTGAGCTATAATCATATATGTATGCTTGTTTTGGATTTTTGTCAATTTACCCATGAGTCAGGGTTATCTTGAAAATCATCACATGTGGAGAGTGTTCTTTGTGTCGTAGCATCATGAGAGAGAAGATGATGCTATGGGGAACCTTGTTTGAGCATGGTTGGATATGTGACATCATATGATGATATTAGGGTTCCTAGGGTTATCCTTGTTGATATGGTGACCTTTCTAGGGTTTGAGTGTTGTAACAACTACCTCACTCTTGGGTGAATGTAGCGATCGCAACACACCCCTTAGGTGTTTTTGTTTCAACCATGATGACCTAGAGATGGGTTGGTCGAGAAAGTTTGTCCTCTAGTGAAGAGGCTTGACCGTGTATATGATGACTTAAGTTTGGTCGATACCAAGTACAAGGAAGTGTCTCGACCGAAACCAAGGGCGATAGCCAACCTATATGGTTGCTACCCTTTATGGATAAACATAAACCTTTAAGATAGGCATGTAAGTGGAGGAAAGGTTGTTTCTTTGGTTGACATGTGTCCCTTGATATCCTCTTGTGTTGACACCTCACAAACCTCGACCTCCCTCCTTATTTGGATATATAACCTCTTCTCTTCACTTGTAAGCAACTTTTTCATTCCCACTCTCTTCCTTCTTCCTTGTGATTGTTCATGGAGCTTTAGGAGAATAGAAGGTCTAATTTAGAAGCCTTGATAGCCAATCAACCTTGCTTGAGGAAGGATTTGTGCTAAATCAACTCTTTTGGTGGTGATTCTTGATGATTTCTTATCTTGTTAAGTGAACATAACTCTTTATCACATTTTCCCTTTCTGAAACCTCTATCTTCTTCTTCCTCCTTAGCTGGAAGTTGTTGACCATCCATGGTTGTTGATTTGAGAGAAAATTCTCATCACAAGGGCCTCATACTATGTTTGGCATGGTGTCATCTGAGTGAAAGGGAGTTTTCATCTCTTTCTAGGTTCGGCCTAGGTCTGTTTTCCCTCTTTCTTGAACTCTATTGTGACCAAGGTTTTCTTCTCTTTTGAGGTGATGCTTTGGCTGAAGTGTTGAAACTTGGTTGGAGTTCTTGGAGCTTTTGATCTTGAGAGATTGGTTCTCCCCAAATCAGGCAGGTTATATAACTTTCCCTCGTCTATTATTTGCACCTTAAACTTGATCATATGTTGTTGTTCAAATCTCTAAAAATGGATTCATAATTTGTTTGATGATGTAATATGTTTTTGGGTTTAATTTTAAAGTATTCTTGATAAATGTACTCTTCTTTGTAAACCTTATGTGATAACCTGACCTTTTCTCTCTCCTCAAATGATATGTTCCTCCCTCATTTTTCGGCCCATTACTGAATTTGATGTCAATTTCATTTGGAGGGTTGAGATTTTCTAATATGGCCACTATAATGATCAATTTCACAATGTGTACATTTGATTTGCTCTCTTGATCTAAATTTCACTATTTAATGATTCACTACTTTGTAGAATATCTTGAACCTAATTAGTATGATTACCTTGCTCTATAATATGTTTCAAAATATCGAGTGTTCATTTATTTTCCCAACAGCTCAAAAATTGCCTCAATCGAAGGCTCCTAGCCCAAGATATGATCTTTTGAAATTAGCTCGATTTGCACATGTCTTGATCTTTTTTTTATTTGGATTTTGAGCTTTTTGGGCCTTTTTGCTCACGGCCCATCTGCCCAAAATATCTGGGGTAAATGGGCGTAGATCTTCACCACCCTCAGATCTTGAGAAGACCACCATGGTCTTTTAATCTAACGGCCCAGTTCTTTGTTTGCTCTTTCCCTTCCCCTTCAGGAAATGAGTATGCGGCTGGGGGGATTTCTCTGGTTTCAAGCCAGATCCGATAATGGGGTTGTTGAGAACCCTAACACTGCTTCTTTATAACCCCACCACTCTAATCTTCCTTTTGATCTCAGTTTCCCCCTCCGCCAGCCATCTGTGCTTCCTCCTTTTTCCTTTTGCGTCGACGTCCCTCTTTCCTTCTTGCTGCTTCTTGCTGCTTCTGCCCAAAACCATCTTACTGAGCTAATCTTGCATCTTGTCTGAATCTCATGTCTTGATGATCTGAGACCTTAGTTTATCTATTGTGAGTCTTTTGACCCTAGAATGCATGTAAATGCCTTAAACCTTGATATGATTATAGGAACAGCATAGAATGTCATAATGGCATGAGATTCGAACCACACCATCATGATGACCTTTAGATCAGTACAAGATCATATAATGAACCAATAAGCAACTTGGAACCCATCTTGGCCAAAACCATAAAATACATTTATATAGGGTTAATGATGAGAATCTAATGCATATATGTAATCTTGTTGTTAATCAGGTTGGCTTATGATCTAGATGGTAATGGATGTGTTAAGTTAAGAATCTCTGATTCAGGTACGGGCCTTATCTAGTTATATGACTATCGGTTTCTTGCTTGAAAAGACATATATTGTATGCTTGTTTGTCTATTTTCTCAAATATTGCCATGTAGTATTGCTATGTCTTACTCGATGTTTGCCTCGTCAGTTTTATAACTTGAACACATATATAGATAGAACTCCATTATAATATTGATTGATAAAGGGTTAGCTCTTGGCAACGACCTTGAGGTCCCTCTCGTATAAAAGGGTTAGCTAAGCTTGTGCACCCTTACGGACCCTTCCGACGGGAAGTTGGTCAAAGGCCTTAAACATGCTTGATATTGTTGATATAATGGAGTGAAATGACATAAAATATGGTTTCACATTTGTTAAACAACTAAAATGTTTATTCTTGTTTTTTTAGTCTTGAAATCTTTTCAAAATTATGCAAAGCTTATATATATATGTGTGTCTTTCAGCCCCATACTCAACACCTCGTGTGTTGACCCATTTCTCGTATGTTGTTTTTAGGTTCAGAGATGGCTAGAAGGTTGATGGGCCTGGTGAGCTATGTTATGTGTACTTGTTGTAAGATCCAGTTTTAGTGTACATGAGCAGACTTGTACAAAGTGATTCTTGAATATGTAATTCAAATTGTGTATTATAATAATGTTGCTTAATATATCTTGTTGAATGTTGAGACTATGTTGGTGCATTTATCTTGTTATCTGTTCATTTATGCTAAGTATTACGCTTCCGCATTTCACATTTGGTATACGTTTGGTTCATGGGACTAGGATTTCGGTTCCGTGACAGATGGTATCAGAGCATGAACAATAACTACACCAAACATTGCTCACATGAAACACAAACTAAACTCACCCTACATCTCAACCCTAGAAACTTAATGAAATATCCTTGTGGATAAGTTTTACTTAGCCTCTAGGTTAGAACCTAGATGTTCTAGAACTAGGTGTAGACTTGTGTAAATTACCTCCCTAGACATGATTCACGACATGTGCTTAGGATGTCTACACAAGTGTGCACCATGTTCTTGCTAGTTCTCTAGGTGTCATGATACTAGACTGCCTAATGAGTGTGGTAACTCATTTTGGTTTTGGTTTTATTCGAATGGAGTATGGTGGTTTTCATCGAATGTTTCAATGTTGGAGAAAATCTATTTCAAGTACTAGTATATGTACCTATAAAAATGTTACCACACACAGAAAGGCAGTGAGTTTCCATGCAACCTAGGAGAAAGAGATGTAACATCAAGTCTAGATGAGAGAGTTTTGGATGATAGTGATAATCTCTAGAGTTGTATAGAGCCATGATATAGGTTAGGCAAGTGAATAACCTAGAAACCTAAGATGATGATTATGATATTGATGATGATGTTGATGTTTTATAAGACCCAAGATGTTTGAGGAAGGTTAAGTATGTTTGACGATATGAGATGAGTTTGACCATGCAACCCTAACTAAACCTAGCACCTTGTATGATACATACCACTTGGTTGATGTGCTAAACATAGCTAGTGGGTGGACATGCTTGCTTGTACCTAGTCTTGTATGTGTGGAGATATGATACATGGTTCGAGACCAACACGGGCCTCAATCTCTTTACAAAGGAAGACCTCTAGCATGGGACATATGAATAGGGTGACATGTTGATATGAGTTGACCTGTATCGGGAAAAGGTTAGAGTACCTAAACTCCAAAATATTTGAAATGTTGAATAATATGAATGATGAAATACTTGATGACGAGTCCCTATCTAGAATACTTCTAAGTATATGAGTTGAGTGACCTAGTGTGTGGTTTCCTTGAAAATTTCGAACCCTAGATTTCCTATTGAAAGACCTAACCCTAGAGAAAGAGGCAATTGAAAATTTGATGCTTGATATATATAGGTGAGGGAGATGTCCCAAGACCCTTAGATGATGTATACAATGTGTGATATCCATGATGAGCCTCATACTCGGGTTAGTAGTTGTATATAAAGGAATCTAGTGGTTACCCTTATTTCTCAAAAAATGGGTAGAAATCTTTGTTACAAGTAGAAGGTTGTGGTTAACATGTCTTAGATTGAGTGACTTGAAGCTTTTTATAGATACAAGAGAGTAAGTTACAAAACCTCGATATTGATGATAATGGTGTTCCTCGAATGATGCTTGATACATGAAATATCTCACTTACATTTAAAAGCTGATATATATGCTAGATGAGTCACTCACATAAGTTAGACCTAACATGAAATCATACTATATATAATAGATGTAACTTTTAAATCATGGACTTGATCGAGGATGCCTAGAAATCTTAGCTTGAATAATCAATGATATCATTCCTAATCTCATACCCAAATTAAAAAAACTAATCCAGAGATACTAAGGGATGGGTAAACCCTAATGCCAGGATGATGTTACATTATGATGGAACACTAAGTGATGTGTATATACATCGGTGGGTACAACCTTAATGATGGAAACCCATGTCCGCACCCCATGAAGGAGTTGCCTTGATGCCTTAGTTTGATTACCTAAGCACAAGGAATACATCATCTCTGACTCTTGTCTATGATCTTTGACAAATTTTGAGGATGAAATTTATTTTAAGGAGGGAAGGATGTGATAACCTGAACTTTTATCTCTCCTCAAATGATATGTTCCTCCCTCATTTTTCAGCCCATTACTGAATTTGATGTCAATTTCGTTTGGAGGGTTGAGATTTTCTAATTTGGCCACTATAATGATCAATTTCACAATGTGTACATTTGATTTGCTCTCTTGATCTAAATTTCACTATTTAATGATTCACTACTTTGTAAAATATCTTGAACCTGATTAGTATGATTACCTATCTCTATAATATGTTTCAAAATAGCAAGTGTTCATTTATTTTCCCAACGGCTCAAAAATCGCCTCAATCGAAGGCTCCTAGCCCAAGATATGATCTTTTGAAATTAGCTCAATTTGCACATGTCTTGATCTTTTTTTTATTTGGATTTTGAGATTTTTGGGCCTTTTTGCTCACGGCCCATCTGCCCAAAATATATGGGGTAAATGGGTGCAGATCTTCACCACCCTCAGATCTTGAGAAGACCACCATGGTCTTTTAATCTAACAGCCCAGTTCTTTGTTTGTTCTTTCCCTTCCCCTTCAGGAAACGAGTATGCGGCTGGGGGGGGGGGGATTTCTCTAGTTTCAAGCCAGATCCGACAATGGGGTTGTTGAGAACCCTAACACTGCTTCTTTATAACCCCACCACTCTCATCTTCCTTTTGATCTCAGTTTCCCCCACCGCCAGCCATCTGTGCTTCCTCCTTTTTCCTTTTGCGTCGGCGTCCCTCTTTCCTTCTTGCTGCTTCTGCCCAAAACCACCTTGGGGAGATGCCAACGGCCAACCGTGATCCCTCAGCGCCAAAGTCGCATCTAGCAAGCGCTAAGCCCCCACCGATCTCTGACCTGCTGATGTGTGGTCTACCATGGGTGCAGCGACTGTCGGGGAGGCTGGGGCGTCGTCCCCTATCTCTCCCCTGTTCCCACGCAGGGAAACAGAGGTGCCCGACCAGAGTGTCGGGGGAGAGGGACGAACAGGAGGTGTTGGATTAGAGTCCCAACAAGAATCATGGCCCAAGGACGTGAGAAATTACAACCGCCAGATCGAGAGCATGGTCAACTCTAGACCCCAATCGGATGGATGCACACGTGCCACGTTGCTAGCCAGCACTTTTCCCTTCTTAATTCTGCTGTGAGTGGGCACGCCCTATCTTAGCCGCTCGATCGTAGGTGGTCCATGAAGGACATGCCATCAGTGGTCCTGAACATCGCATAAATAAAGGTGACATTCCCTCTTCCAGCTAATATAGTTTTACTACATATCTTCTAAAATCAATATCTCCCAATTCCCTTGGCCAAAATATATGAAATTATATACCAAATTGATCAACTCGATGAGACCTACCTATTGGGCATGGTTCCAGGTCCTAATTATAATGCTTACTCCCTTGATTTCTTGAAAATGATAACTATATCCATGTTCAGTACTTTCAATGCATCTAGGCGATAAAACTTAAACCTTTAACGATAATATATCTTCCTAATCATGAAATCAGAATCTTTAGTACATCTTTGATCTATAGGAGGGTCCTTATCACCCCTATTGCTTAAGAGATACTCCCATTTGCACTATGTGACTTGTTCTTGGACTTTAATGTATGATCTTGATCAAAGTTGCTATATTTCTCAAATACGATTCATGTATCTATATCTTGCTGAGCTAATCTTGCATCTTGTCTGAATCCCCTGTCTTGATGATCTGAGACCTTAGTTTCTCTATTGTGAGTCTTTTGACCCTAGAATGCATGTAAATGCCTTAAACCTTGATATGATTATAGGAATAGCATAGAATGTCATAATGGCATGAGATTCGAACCACACCATCATGATGACCTTTAGATTAGTACAAGATCATATAATGAACCAATAAGCAACTTGGAACCCATCTTGGCCAAAACCATAAAATACATTTATATAGGGTTAATGATGAGAATCTAATGCATATATGTAATCTTGTTGTTAATCGGGTTGGCTTATGATGTAGATGGTAATGGACGTGTTAAGAATCTCTAAATCAGGTACATGCCTTATCTAGTTATATGAATATCAGTTTCTTGCTTGAAAAGACATATATTGTATGCTTGTTTGTCTATTTTCTCAAATATTGCCATGTAGTATTGTTATGTCTTACTCCATGTTTGCCTCGTCAGTTTTATAACTTGAACACATATATAGATAGAACTCCATTATAATATTGATGGATAAAGGGTTAGCTCTTGGCTACGGCCTTGAGGTCCCTCTCGTATAAAAGGGTTAGCTAAGCTTGAGCACCCTTACGGACCCTTCCGACGGGAAGTTGGTCAAAGGCCTTAAACATGCTTGATATTGTTGATATAATGGAGTGAAATGACATAAAATATGATTTCACATTTGTTAAACAACTAAAATGTTTATTCTTGTTTGTTTAGTCTTGAAATTTTTTCAAAATTATGCAAAGCTTATATATATATATATATATATATATATATATATATATATATATATATATATATATATGTATGTATCTTTCAGCCCCATACTCAACACCTCGTGTGTTGACCCATTTCTCGTATGTTGTTTTTAGGTTCAGAGATGGCTAGAAGGTTGATGGGCTTGGTGAGCTATGCTATGTGTACTTGTTGTAAGATCCAGTTTTAGTGTACATGAGCAGACTTGTACAAAGTGTTTCTTGAATATGTAATTCAAATTGTGTATTATAATAATGTTGCTTAATATATCTTGTTGAATGTTGAGACTATGTTGGTGCATTTATCTTATTATCTGTTCATGTGTGCTAAGCTTTACGCTTCCACATTTTTCATTTGGTATACGTTTATTTCATGGGACTGGGATTTCGGTTTAATGTTGGCTTTAAAGTTTCCAAAGATCTTTACCAAAACTCATCAATATCAAAATTAGGGTTTCTTACTCATAAATACATTAAAGATGGAAACTTTATATACTTTTTAATGATGAATAGATTCAGGATTCAAAACTATTTTTATTGGATTCCTTGCATTTTTCTAATCAATTTCCATACATAACTTGTCCATATTGGAGCTAGCAATATTTAGTTACATTTTTGCACACTAAAGATAAATTGACCAATCATGAGATGACACCTGGGCTTCCATCTTGCCATCCAGGCTGGCTGTAAGTCGGGGCCGAGCCAATAGGCTCAGGCCAGTTAGGTGAGATGTTCGAGTGGGTCTTGCACAAGTATAATGTGCAAAAAGACTATTAAGTCCTTAACTTAGAGACTCACCTCTAGGGCAAAGAAGACATTCACCCACTCGCTTGTATCCTTCCTCACGATGAGGCCGGGTTGCTGAAGATGGTTCCATGGTGAGTTATGCAGGTGTTGACTCTGGTCATAGGGCCATCCCATTTTGGATGGAGGTCTGGAAGTTGTCGCCACACCTACCAGACTTGTTGGTGGTGGTTGATTGCTCGGGGTAGGCGAGACCAGGGAAAGCAGGAAGGAAGTTCACCAGTGGATGTAGAGAAGAAAGGAGGAAGATAACCATGCTTTGGCGATGGAATTGGCAGTAGGAAGGGCTTCCCTCACATCCTGGGGATCTCTTGTCCGTATCTCTCCCCATGGAGAGGGGATTTCACCACCTTATATAGGTGTGGCTAGCGCGACTGACGGCTGTTAGAGCCTAACTCCCAAATGATTTGGGAACTTTTCTCAAATCCTCCCTAAGACCGAGAAAACTAGGGTTGTTTGAGTTTGGAACTACCTCCCCAACTTGATGGGAGAGTTCAATTATGTCCAAACCGATCAGGGTGATAGAGAATCAAAGAAGGAAAGTAGGCTTTACTGTTTATGAATTCGCCTCAACCGTTCAGAGGCAGAAGATGGCTTACCAACCATTGATCTGTGATCCAAGGGCTACCAAAATGCACGCCATATACAAATTATGTAAAAATCCTTTTCCAAAAAGGAAAATATGTGTCACATTTAATGCATTGCTTTCTTATCCCTCTCACCTTAGGAATTCTTAAAAAAATCATACCTCCTAAACCACTTAACCGTTTGATCCCAAAATTTAGATGAAAGTCCATAATGACTTAAACTATATTTGTACCAAGTTTGGGACTCAAATTCAAAAGTATGAGAGACTTTAATTAATATACAAATTATCACTTAAAAAGACATATTTTATACATATTTTCTCTCTCTTACTCTTTTATTCTTTTCATATGGATTCCTTTTACCATTTGAAACCTAATGGATTCGAAATATCATCCATGATGTTTCAAACATACATCTTTCCACATATTTCTCATGTTTTTATTATTATCTCAATTTCTTTGCATTATTTGATTTCTTTCAAATTTTCTCTCTTTTTATCATTTTGGATTCACTAACTTAATAGGGTCCATGGAATCATAGATTTAAAGGAAATATTACCAAAGAAATCCACTCATTACACATAAATCATACAATTTCATAATCATACATTTTATTGGAGAAATTGCATTTCGCACCATTCAAGCCCAAAAATTGGTGTTGTAACAGTATGTTACGTCAATAAGTAGTTAATGAATTGATTGACAATTCATATGCTAAAAACAAGAGGGCTAGTTTCTATTATGGAGAATAAATTTAACGAAGCATTGATTGTCAAACAAAACCTATTTGAGTAAGTTATTAATTATTTTTATATTGGAAATCCAATAATCCTAATAGATTCATTGTAGGTAAGTACTAACTAGTTATTAGTTATTACTCTTTGCTTTCCGTAAATGCCCATCTTCATGCTATATTTTCATATGGATTTGAAATTGCATTATAATT
Source organism: Alisma plantago-aquatica (assembly GCA_963693085.1). Classification (NCBI taxonomy): domain Eukaryota; kingdom Viridiplantae; phylum Streptophyta; class Magnoliopsida; order Alismatales; family Alismataceae; genus Alisma; species Alisma plantago-aquatica. The sequence goes on from OY856415.1 coordinate 488,559,899, forward strand.
TTGCATGCCAACAAGTCTACTCATTATCATTTTCACCTCTACAACATGAACAAATCAATCATGATTTTGGATACATCCCATTTTTTGCTTTTATTTTTTAGAACAATCAAGATTGTCATTGAGATGCACATGAATTTATACAAGTATTATGTTGCACACATATAAATTTACATTTTTGTCACTACAATGTGATTTGATGTAAACATTAAATTCCCAATTATCAAGAATAATTATGAAATGGTTCAATAATTTAAAACTCTCATTTTGAAATGTTTTATTTATTGATTATTTTATTTGCATTCTTTTATTTTGAACATATAGGGTATAATTTAATAGGTTTCTTAGTTTTTTTTTCTCAATATTAGTTGATCTTATTCACCAAATCTGTGGGAATCTTGCATGGACATTTGCTTCTCAAAATTGACACAAGTATAAGTTCCATGGTATCTATAAAAGTGTTTCCTATGGTAATATTTGTGTGTATATCAACATATTCCCCATGATGCATTTGTTGGAACGTGCCCTTCAATTTTGAAGTGATGTGCATCACTATATTATTTTAGTGTTTCTTATTATTTTTAGTGTGTGTAAGTTCACACCCAAAACTACCTATTGGAAAACCAGTTTACGATCTTACTTGGTATATAAAATTGAAACTAGATTCCTAAAAATGTTCAAATAGAAAACTTTTTTAGATTTATTTATACATTTTCACATTCAAGACACAAGTCTATGGAAATCCTATTTATATTAAATTGAAAATTATGTCATTTGGTGGCCACTTTTGCTATGTATTTCATCCAAACACCAATATTTAGTAAATACATTTTTTCTACTTTCATAGATAGACATACATGGGTTTTATTTCATTATTACCTATATAGTAACTTAGTAGGTAGAGCCCAATTATATAGAGATTGAAATCTCATGATTACAAAGAAAACCAATCTTTTATACTTAAGCTACATAGTACATACTCTCTTCTATATTATCTATTACAACATGAACCAATCTTTTATAATTAAGCTACATACACTCTTCTAGATTATCTATTACATTCTTCTCATCATAAACCCTTATTTATTCTTCTATATCTTTAAGTGGGTACCAAAATTTTACTTTTGTAGAGGGAAGAGCTACCGCTCAATGATCGCAAGTATTACAAAAGGTACAAGTATCTCCTTATCATGGAAAAAAGGAAAAACAATCTCTAGATAACTAATACATAAATTAATATTTTACATTTAATTTTTTATAATGGAATTGAATGGTGAATTGAGTATACAACACATGCCAAAGAAATTAATGATATAGATATCTAACATATCAAATTAATAATTTTCAATTGAAATGTGTGGGTATGAGAATACTAACTAATGAATCACAACTAATGACTTTTTAGTTAAATAATCAATATATCTATCTTGTGTAGCTTTAGTTTTCAATACAATGAATAATTTGAAAATTTGGGATCTTGGTTAAAAAGCAAGTCAAAGAATTAAAAAATATATAGTTCTGAATTTTGGATTTATTTTTAAGAACTATGTCTATGGTATGTAAATTTAGTTAAAAGACATTTCAAATGAATGTGCTTGCATCCCAAATAACCCATTTTTCTTTCTTACAACCTATAGAACTTAGATAGCAGCTTCAGGGAAGAGAAACTGTGGTTTTAAGGGGATTAATAGATCCTGTTAGACATATTTATTTGTTTCAACTCTAGAAAATAAGGTTCTTTGATAATGGAAAATCTTCATCTTGTCCTTTATCCAACTAATGATTTCTTCTTTGTTCTTTACTATTACGTCCATTTAAAATTGAGCTGATTTAGTAGCTAGTTGAAGTTTTGTTAATGGTGCATTGGATTTTAGTGAGGAAATCTGAATTCTAGAAGGTTGGCATTATTTAAAAGTTCAAAATACGAATGTGACTGATGGACTCCATTGAGAATGAATAGAATTAATATAATTTGAATGAACTGGATCCAATATCTAATGTTCTTTAAGACATTCGTTCTTAATTGAAAAATCACAAGGAATTGGTGTCATTGTTCGAATGAGTACTTGACATGAAATGTTATCAATTCATTATTGTGAAATTACTTTCTAATTTTTATAGTTGTTTCTAAATTTAATATTTGGGTTCATTTCAAATTGTAAGGTACACCAAAACTTGTTTTTAGTAGTTATTCTAGACTTCATATATTCGTTTCAATTGTAGTGTTGAAAGGATTGGCTACTATAAAACTTTGATGAATATTTCATAATATCAAATTATGGAATATTGAGTCAGAAAACCCTGCGATGTTACTCAAAATCAATAGAACTAGTCAGAGTCAAATAGTTCTAGACTTGGGAACACAATTTGATATGTTTGAACTTGAAAATGAAAAGAAAGACTAAATTCTAAATGTTTAGTTGATTTTATGAACTCCATCAATCCTTTCCTATATGCACGTACAATGAAAGGGGAAATGAGATTATGAATTATCGTAGGATAAGGGTATCCAGATCAGCTCAAGTTGGTTTACTAGCTACTATCCTCAGTAAGAAATAGACACTTCATGTGATAGGGTAATGATCATAAAGTTATGGTGGATAAAATCAAGAGCGGGGGGGACCCCAATTTTACTTCAAGAGGTAAGACTTAGGACTACCTTGACCATTTTGTGGAGAATGACCATTTTGGTCAGATGGCACCACAACCGTGTTGGAGCGTGGTGGCTGATTTCCTATAGTTTTTTTAGTTTAGTTTAATTTATTCTCTTTGCTTGGCCATTCCATGCATCATTATTTCATATATAATCTTGTTCTAACATGAATCACAAACAATAGAACTATCAAGTGTGTATGTGTATATCTTGCAAAGTATAAAAACTATAACCAAAACAAGATTTGAGTGAAAATGGTCTCAAACCGATGTGGGTTGCCCCCCACAAGTGCTAAATCTAATGCCTTTATCAAGGTTGAGAATTCTCCTTCTTCATGCATTGGCAAAAATCAATGTCACATTCTTGAAGTACAATGCCTTCTCATTGGTATTAAAACGGTATTCTTCCATCTAAGGGATGGAGGTCCTCACAACTTTCCTCTTCAAATATATCCATCCTTTCGTCCTCTTGGGGTGATGATGTCTTGAATATGTTGAGGATCAACCTCAAATTCATGAAGGTATTCATCATTCTTCTAGTGCATACATGGATGTTGGCATCAGTTCGTAGCTAAGAAGGGACTTCCTCAGATGATGGGAATCTTCTTGTTCTCTAACTCCATATCTAGAACAATGAAGCCTGTTGGGAACACCACTACCGTTCTGGTATCAAGTATATCGACCCTGTCCCTTGGGACTTTGATATACCCGATTGAAAAATAGTTAGGTATAGTTTTCCAGATTTATCTTATCCAAGACCAACTCAATATATACACTATAGGACATGAGATTCACACTAGACCAAATCAATCAAAGAATTCTCAATAAGATGGTCACCAATGCGGCATGGAACTACAAGAGCTCCATGGTCATTTTTCTTGAGGGGAAGGGCACGTTGCAAGATAGAGATCACTTACTTGGTGAGCCCGAGTCTCTTTGGCATTATTCCTGTAGTCTTTCTTTTGAAAGTGCAAGAAACTGAAGGCTCATATAAGGCATCCGAGAATGGGGGATACATAATAGTACCTTTGCTTGAATCAACTCGGTCGAACTAAGGTGTTACTTAAGGAGTTGAATCATTTTGAAAGATCACATGAGAGCCTTCACTTGGCAATGGTGGAAATGTTGGGTTCACCAATGGAACATGAGAGATGTAATCACTCCAAGTAGAGTAGAGGGTGGAACACTTGGTATCACATAATCAATAGAAGGTGGTGAAGAAAAACTACTAGGTCTAATAGCATCATCACAAAACCTTTTTGACATTGAAGCATCAATATAACTTTGATCAAAATGATCTTTGCCCCTTTTGCTTTGGGGATGATGAAGAACTTTCCCACCCATCAAGATGGTTACCACATTTACTTTCTCACGGGGGAAAGAGGGATCTTGTTATGTTTGTGGTGGTAGTGATGGTGGATGTCATTGGTGATGGGATAAATGCTTGAAGATGTATGGTTGTTGTGGTTGTGGTTTTTGTTGAGGTGGTTGTTGAGGAAGTAGGGTTGTTGTGCTGGTTGTAAATGTAAAGGAGGGCATTTATAAATAAATGGTTGTTGTGGTGTGGTAGGATCATATGGGTTTTGAGGGATTTGCTATTGTTGGACATGTTGTACTTACAAAGGTGGTGTACCATAGGAGCCTTGAGGGGATGTCATTTGGATATTTGTACTGTTTAGATTCACCATGGTTTGGGAAGGAAGTCTCCATACCCATGATAATAAAGAGGAAAGGATAAATGATCTAGCTTTTGTCCAAGCCCTTAAATGGTTTTTTTCATAAGTGGACACATCATTCATGACCTCATATAGGCTCCTCAATGTTCCAATCACTTCACTCTCAAATCTTTAACTGTATCTTTGCCCTTAATTTTTCCATAGATACTCTTGTACGTCATCACCTTGTTATTTCAATGAGAAGTTTGGATAGTTTCTCCACTTAAGTGTGCAAGATTGACACATGGGACCATGATTGTTGTAATTCCCAAAAGATTGCATAGATTTGACTTCCTCTTCAAGAGAATCAATAGATTGTACATAATAGTTGGAGGAACCTCCCACTTGAATCTCCATTAGATTTATCATTTTGGAAAGGATTTTCATCATTTGTGGATTTGAATCACTTGATGAAGAAGGTGGCTGAGTAGATGAAGCAACATTAAGATTTCTATCATAATCAAAAGTGTACACTTGATGCTCTATGCTTTGAGTCTTCAACCAAGTGATCAAATAGAGACCATGACACTTTGGGAGGCTTTGTTATGAATGTACCACTAGAAAAGGAGTCTAACACCATTTGGCTCTCAATCCAATTAAGAGAACCTAGAGTAGAAAGATTGTACAAGTTTCCATAGTGGTAGTTCATGGTGTGGGAAATCTATTAGGAGCCTTTGGAACCTTTCAAAACATTTATGAAACAACTCATGATGCCATTGAATGAAGGAGATGTCATTTCTTCTCATTTGAGTGATCTTGGATATGAGACAAAACTTCTTGAGGAACTCATTTTTTCATATCCTCCCACATTATCACCTCAACTTTTATAGAATACCATTATTTTGCCTTATCTTTTAAAGATAATGAAAAGAGTGTGAGGCATATTGAATCATCAGTTGTAATGGGAGTGCAACATGTGGAGCATGTATCCAATAAGGAATCAATATGATTGGAGGGGTTTTCATTCTCCAACACATATAAGTTAGGAAGGAGTCCCACTAGAGCTGGTGCAATGGAGAACACTTTCCCCAACATTTGCTTTACTCTTCTAGTAGCTGGTGAGGTGTATTTTCTTGACAAATAAACATGGTGGGGCCTTGGCGAATGTGGAATCAGTATCGGTGCACTTCTTATTCACGATCCACCGCTGGTGAGACAACAAAGAGGTTAAACCCTAGAGACGGCACGATGTGTAAGCCGATGGTGGGTGGTAAACCCTAGCGGTGACATGACATGTTGAGTCCTGAACGACATGTCTTCACCTTTCTACAACCATCAAAGATGATTTTAGATATGGATTACTTGTATGTGCTCCTACATAGATAGTGAATGAGGGAAAAAGAAGAAGGGTTTAGCATGGAGATGACCTCCATGTATATGGATCGAGGTGGAGATGATTTCTACCATAAAGATGTTTTCACAGAAATGACTTTCTTGGGAACTTGACTTCCACCATGCAGATGAAGTAGCCGACAAGGATGATGGAAAAAATAATACCACTGTCTAGATGACTTGACTGCTTCTCTTAAGAGTAGATAAAGATGCTATGATTCCATGTTACAAAAGAGAAGGTGAAGAATATGTCATGTGTACTATAGATAGGAGGGCTAGTTTGGATTAATGACAATAGGTGTCTGTCAATACCCATTTACACAATGGGATACTGATCGCAATATACAAGGATATAGATTGAATTATACAATTAATAATGATAAAGTAATAATCAAACCAATAGTAAAATTACAGATAAGATCAGAAGAAGAAACAAAGCTTAAAATTGAATTCATGGTAACATTGACAATGAGATTATACCTCACTTGAAGGCTAGTTATAAAGTACACATAAAACAACACAAAAGCCGTAAGTTAGCACAACGATAAGCCAATACACAAACAATAAGTCACCATAAGAGCACAACATCTCAACTAAATTTTGTGATAGAGAAGGTCACACAAAAATTAGGAAGCAATGTGCATCAATTACAACCTATTTTAGATGTACATGCCATTACTATACACTCATGACATAAAGCCCCAAAAATATGTATCAAGTACAAAACAAAAAAATCTCCCCAAAGACCTGAGAGTACATGGATGACACATATGACTCTACAACAAAACTCTAGAAGCATGTCCAACCTTCTGACAACTACTGTTCTCCTTGCTGCTCAACACCGACTGCACAACCTCGACCTCCTCATGCACGACCACCTAGAAGATGTGAAAACTCACGGGGTGAGACCAAGCATCCCAACGAGAGATATAACTCCTCACCAACATCTATTATAAGCACAACAATATAACAAAGTAGTTAAGTAAAGCAATTAATACTGGTTAATAATTTAAGCATTTACAACTAAGCAATAGAACAATTTATACTTTTAGAAGGAATATGAAGAGCATGTATAACTGTTATAAATTAAATAGTGTACGGCATAAGGTATGGGGTCATCCAATTTGGTTCGTGTTTGACCCTATGCAAATATACTATACGACTATTTAACAACTTTCATTATTATGCTATGGGGATTTGAGGCGTACCACTAAAATCCAAATGACCATTGCTAAGTCGAAATCAGTACCATACAAGATCTATGACAGAACCGGATTCCATGATCATCACCAGAACTACTCGGTCAGTTTGAGTCAGCAATGCAGTGACATAACATTTAGATTACTAACAACAACTTATAGTCAAATCTATAGTCATGTAGACAACAACTCATAGTCAACATTATGGTCCTATAAAACAACCAGCCTACCTTGGTACATGACAAAATACTAGAGAATAGACTCAGGCATGGTCGTTCAAAATAAAGCATCATACCTCCATATCAATAGTTTAAGGATACAAGGAGATATCTCACTTGCACCCTACATATTCAATAATATGCACCCTGAGTTTCCCATAGGAGTTACTCATTTCACCATACAACTAGATAGTGACACTGAGGATGGATCTATTGTACATGCCAACTACATGATTAGGGTTTCTCTTGATTATATATTCCAATTGAGTATCTGTTAATGCATCAATCAAGTTACAACGTATAAACCTTATACAAACATTACAAAGTTAAGGTAGGATGCAACTTCAGAAGATATAAAATGTATAAAGGGAGAACTTGTCTCATCATTATATGACACTTGCAATACTACCATTCACAAGGCCATCACTAACATTACATCACCATGTGATATCAATCCCTCAATCACATCTCTAGAGGATTCCAACTCAAACTATGTTCGACACTTGTCAGGTCATTAGACCCAACCGTATAATTCTTGCACATTCAATATCACAATATTTCTCAACATAACTCATAGTCATCACCCTGTAACACATAGGGATTACCATAACATTCTCTTAGCTATGACATTCATCTCACCTGCAAGCTAATGTTACACAAGTAGGAGAGAGAAAATGCCATCATATAATAATAATCTTCAAGTAGAATGAGCACATACATCACATTGCCACAATATTAGGGTTAGAGTTCCATGAATAACTAATTATGAATCCATAACAATATTCCATCACTAACCCTAATTACATCACCTCCCACATGTTTGTAGTACATTAGGGTTAAGCACTATTACGCATGACTAAACATTCATGTCCACATCACCATATGTTGACTATTAATCAAGTGTTATGGTTAATAGAGTAACATGTGTAGTGACCTACATAGGTAGTGACCATGATCATACATGTGTGTATGTGTCGACCTTGACCATCATCAAGATGTTACGATTGCAACACTTAGAAGTTTAGCAACCAACACCTGCAATGTTGAACTATGACTGTTAATACACTAAGATGTGTCGACCCTTCATCAAACATAGTGTTATGACCGTAACACATAGGTGTTATGACCTAAACACACCAGGTACACCCTATTATAACCATGTCACAACTTGGGCATGTGTTGCGACCATGACACTATGTAACACCTAAATGAGGTGTCACGACTGAGACTACACTGAGGTGCGTCGTGACCGATACTACGTGCAACATGGTGTTACGACCAAAAACAACTCATCCCCATCCTGTTACGACCATGACACAACTTGAACATGCATCTCAATCATCATACTTAGTAATCTTGATCACAACATCAACCAACAGACTAAGTAGATAAGCAACAACACTGCATTATGATCAACATTGGGTGGGTAGCGACCTACCCTTAGGGTTTTGGGGAGTTGCGATTGAAACCACCACCTACAAGGGTGTCGAACGAAATGGAATCCCAAAGGGTGTATCATCCCTAAGTCAATCAAATGCCCAACTTCAGAATAGATCTAAACACAGTCGAAACAAATGATTAACATCAGGGGATACCAAATGTCACATAAGTAGAATTCTCCATTCAAAAGTGTTCATCAAACCCTAGAACATGATCATAGAAGGTTATCAAAAGAGCTATGTTTTAGAGAGAAAAAAGGTTTCCTAATAAAAAGATAATATTTGTGCTTAATTTGCTCAATTTAGAGTTTCATGTGTATAAAATGCATTAATGGGCCTAGAAACCCTAATTTTGGTAATTATGACTTTTGTTGGTTTTAATTGTGAAAATTCATGAATAGGATGAATATAGTATGATCCTAAACCAAATTGATAATAAGGAATCCTTAATATGGATAATTTGAGTAATTAGGGTTTTTATGAGTAGAAAACCTATTTTAGAGTTTGTTGACCTAAAAAGGATAAGGACTGAGAAATAGATCTAAGAAACCCTAATGAACCCTAATTCGGATTAGAAACCTTAGAAAGGTGTCCCAAGTCAATAAGGAGTTGTTTGGGATGTGATGGTAACAATTAGGTGTTACACATATTTTTAGGATCAAGATTGCTTGATTGGTTGCTTGTCTTGCTTGATTGGATTGGATATCTTGCTTATATTTGAGACTCTAAGTCATGTATGTAGTTACAATTATGACTAATCACTCTAGTTTCACGACGATTTCTGAGGTTCTATCAGTTGCCTAGAAATAACTACTTGGTTGAGTTTTATTTCATGCAACTATAAAGTGGCTATGACTATCACCATACATATATGTGCATGGTTAGCTCAGATCCTAGTCCTCCTCTGTAGCTTTGATGATGATGAGATGGATGACCTAGTACATGGTCTACCCTTGGGGTAGGATCATCATGTTATCATGAGTCAATGTGTTGGTCTACCCTTGGGTAGGACCATACGACTACACAGCCCTAGGTCATGGTCTACATGTAAGGTAGGATCATAGGGGCTATTTGAGATCTACCATATGAGAGAGGTAGTATCCATGTCCACTGCAGGGACAGCACAGAGGCAAGAATATGTAGGGATTGAGTAGTTATGTTAATACATAAAGTTTGATCTGTTAAACAATAATTTGGTTGCATTATGTTGTTACAAATAGAGATAAGATTTTGGTTCCCCCACATACCAGTATAATTCATTATATTGACTATCATTTTGTTTTTCAGTGTTTTAGGTTATTAGAAAGTGGATATTCCTTTAAAGTGAAATTGAATGAATAAAGCTTAGTAAAGAATTAGAGGATTTTAGATAGATAGTTTCTTATCTGGGTAAAGTCCCTCAAACCCTATATTTTTTAAGGTATGTGAAAAGAAAAAAAATGTATCCCGTTTTAAGCTTAGTCTTAGTAGAATTTATTAATTATTTTTTTATTATTTGCAAAACCATTGATCCTATTTAGGGATAGCGGCTCTAACTTCTTGGTCTTCCTTAATTGGGGGTTACCGGGAAGTAGGGTCATTACATTTGGTATCATATCATGGTTTTCCATTTAATCTCTAATAATTATTAAATTTTACACACTCTTCAGAACCCAAGGGAGTTATTAGAGGATTTTCCAATGATGGAGGTGTCTATAAAAGGATCACGATCTGCGGGCTGGAAAGATTTTCCTCCGCCCCGCTAGTCGGTCTACAAGGATTCCCGAATTCTATGTGACTCCCTGGCCAAAATCAGAATATTTGACTCGAAATAAGATACCTCTAGGTCTTCTCTCATTTGTCTTCGTCCCTTCTTTACCCTGTTCATTGAATAACTTTAAGAGATTAAAGGTTTTTCTCCCTCTCCCTCCTCCTGTGTTTTGGGGTTAAGTTTAATAAGGATTAAGGAATCCTCCACCAAATAATGAAAACCATGTAAACAAGATGTCATGGACATAAGTTTTAATAGTTTAAGCATAAACTAAAGTTTAGTTACATGCTTAAATTACATGGCATATGTTGTTGTGCCCTTGGTGACCTCTCAAGAGAACATTGAGGTTTGACCATCTTGTAGGAAGATGAGGAGAGAATTAACCTGGGAGGAAGAAGCCTCCAGGATGAGTAAGAGACCTAACGCATCCTCTGAGGATGATGCTCAATACCATAAGCAGTGGATAGAGAAAGAGAAGACACGAGTAGTTGGATAGCTCAGTTGTCCATGCATGCAAGTAAGTGGGTTGGACATTCATGCTTTACGTAAAGGTTTTGAGTATCCATGAGAAACGTGAACCATGTGTGTTTGTTTGACCCTGGTGCCTTTTGGTGAGCCGGCCTTGGGTGGTCATACTTGTTCCGGGTGAGGAATCTCTCCCTCATTGAGAAGGTTAGTGGTGACCATATAGGAACCCTAACAAGTATATGTGTGTAGAAAAGAGGCATGAACCTACATAGAATAGAACGGCAGCAAGGCTGGAAGCAAGTTATAGACCTAAGCCAGATAGGTTATGCTTGATATTTTATGAGATTGACATGCAGAGCTTCGGATGATCTTAGTCGAACATAAGTTTTAATAGTACATTTTACCCAAAAAGGGGATAGATGTGTATCCCTAAGAGATTGACATATATTCTATGAGAGAACCTCCAGTGGTAGGACCAGCTATAGGGTTAGCTCTAGAGAGAGAGAGAGCAAGACCATATGAAGAAGGTTGGAGACCTTGACTCTGAGACATGAATAATCATGAGAAGATACAGCTCTAGGTCTTGGTCTACCTTTAGGGTAGGACCAAAGAGGGATATTGAGGATATACCGCATGGGAAAGTTGGTATCCATGTCCACTGTAGGGATGTCACAGAGGCTTGGATAGATCAGGGTTGAGTAGCTATGATTAAGACGTAAAGTTTGATATGTTAAATAATAATTTTGTTACAATATGTTGGTACAACTAGATGCAAACTTTTTGTTCCACCCATATACCATTATAATTCTTTATACTGACTGATGATTTATTTGTCAGCATTTTAGGATAGTATGTTGTTACATCTATAAACTTAATGGAAAGTGGATATTCAATAAAAGGTAACATTGAAAAAGAACAAGACTAAGTAATATTTGGAGGAATATAGTTAGCTAGTTCTCTCCAAGATGACCTTGAGTGGATGTATGTGGTTGCCTCATGCATGATCTTTGGAGGCTTACTGTACCTTGGATGCCTTAGAGGAACCAAACCCTAGAAAAGAGAAAGAGCCTTCTTGCACTGATGAACAGATGATATGAGTGCCTACCTTTTAGGTGTAGGAAAGATAGTTCCATGGAACTTGACGAGGTAGTGTGTGGTAACAAGTTATGAAGCCTTACACCTAGTAGATTGTCCCAGTGTAGGACTCTAAGTATGATTCATGTGGAAGAGTGTTATGAAGTATATGCCATATCTTATACATGTTGGGTTCATGTTTGAACAGCCGAGCATGCAGTTAGATAGTTGAAGCATAAGAGATGAACCTGAGGTTCCTAGACCTAAGATGGGAAGTAGTAGTACCTGGTGCACATGATGCTCATGAGGCTAATTGAGTTCATAGGAATCAAGCTTGGCACCCCTTCCCATGTACTAGAAGGAAACCTCGGTTGAGATGAGATATATGAACCACTCCCTCAAGTTGGTGATGTATGTATGTATGATGTTGGTCCAACCTTGAGGAATGATGGACAAGTATGACTTATCAAGGATCTTATCATGGTTTAATAGGTTGTCTTCTTGCTAGATACGTGCATAAGTATCATGTTAGGAGCTAAGCATATACATGATATTGTAAACCTTGGAGGTAAGAACGTTTTGTGATCTTTGTTACTATCGGGAGGGATCCTTCATGTTAGGGTGAGCACCAATTTTGATTAGGTTTGAGGAACCCTGAAGAGGTCACTTATAAGAGCTCTATGAACTAAGTGTAAGAGCACATAGTATGATCATGAATCTATAGACCCATGTGTGACCCCCTCTTTGGGGGCATGAGGATATGTTGCCATGAAGGTAGCTTGTATGGGGCCAGACCGAGTTAGGTAGTTCGTCATGATTTTTATGAGGGATGCAAAGTTAACCATCAATGCCTGGAGAGAAAGGATGGAGATCGGGTGAGGATTCAAGGATGAGATGTGCTTGAGTATCAACACAGAAACCACGAGCTACAGTAGAATCCTAAGTCAACACTAAGGTCAAGTAGGGATAAGACTGATGAGAGTAGGAGTTGTCTGTTCCTTAAATGCACAAGACCATAGGGTCGGGAGGTAACAACTACCTTTTCCTAAGGCCCATGGGTTATGAGTTTGGCCATCTTCATGAGCTCATGGAGCCAAAGGGGTAAAAGTGAGAGGCAATCCCTATGATGCATAAGGGTCAGATCACCCCAAAAGTACCAACACCCTAGAGACCTTGAGTTAGTGACTAAGGATTGTACATAATAGAGATGTTAAGATCCATAGGTGATGGGAAAAGTCTTCCCATGGGTGTAGACCCATAATGAAGATGTTCATGGTGAGGAGTCAAGTGAAGTATGTTTCAACTTAGATTAGAAAGAGTGATGGTGATGTGTGATGCACTATCTCTACTCTTGGAATGGGATGAACTCTATATTTGGACTAAAGCCAAATGCTTATTTCATCTTTTTATGAGTGTGAGAGACAGAACAAAATGCATGCCATATACTATGGATAAAGGTGATATGAGTTGAAACACTTCTAAGATGTTTGGGAAAGTACCACACCTTTTTGAGAGTATATTGGATAGATGGTATGAAAGCATAGATGAACTAAGGCAATTGTCATATGAGGACTACTCGTAAGGAGTGGTTTGAATTTCACAAGTTAAAGTTTGGGTTTGATAGCCGAGATGATGGAAGCAAGAACTCAAAGTTTTCATGACTCATATAGACCTAAACCCGAGACATGGATGATTAATGGAGTGTATGAAGGTTTATGTCTTCATCATCACCTAGAACATAAGGAAGCTAATGCAGTAACGAAATGATCTCAGCTAAAAATAGCTCAGGTATAAAAGTATCTTGTTTGGCCAGTAGAGAGGTTGGCAGAGGTTGCTAGGTGAACCCTACGATTGTTAGAAGATGAGACATGTATGGTTAACATCCAGATACAACCAGACATGTTGTTCGAGTTGGTGGTTGCCCAATTGGCCAGCCCATAGCTTGATGAGATAAAAGGATTTCTATAAGAACCTCATATGCTCCTCTCAAGAGAAGAAGGTGGTGAGACCCACTACTAGAGTATTTTAGGGTTTCTGAGGAGTCACCCTTGAGGAATCATGTCATGCAAGAAGCTGATGATTTTAAGTACACCTTACACCCTGGTACTACCAACATAGTTAAGGTTTGTAGTGGTACCTTGAAGACTTGGGATGAAGAAGGATATAGAGTTGCATGTGGCTGGCTGCCATACATGCCAGAGGGTGAAGGATGAACACATATAACCCAATGAGTTGCTACAGATAATGAGGAGTCCCCAAGAGGGAATGGGGGTAGATCACCATGGACATTGTGGAAGGCCTCCCCTGGACCAAGAGAGTGTTGGTATGTATGCCCTGAGAGCCAATCATGGGATGATTGGTGGGATACATTAAGATTGACTTGATAAACATCAAAGGCAAGCTTCCAATTCTTTCTAGTTCAGTCATATGAGATAACGATAAGACAGATTGAATGTCTAGAGAATGATAGTATTCAATGACGTATGCTTTTAGTTTCAAGACCTAAACGATGAGATCATACAGATGCTAAGAGTTTGTACATTCTTTTTATGTCCCTAGTCGGATGTCATTGTGGAAGGTAGATAGAAAACATTGACACATAAGACTGAATTGTGGTGTTGGTTGATGACGGAATCCCATTAGTCATGATATGGAGATATCAAACCAAACATGTAGGTACTTGTTAGAGAACAAGTGTACTGGACAGACCCACTGTGAGTTTGACACATGGAACCATGACATGGTAGTCACAGTCAGTTCTCACAATAATGGTGATGAGTGTGATTCTTTGACCTAAAATCACTACACTCAACACATGTCATTGGGTACACTTTGACATCATCAAACGCAATCCTGAAACATGGGTTGTTATAAAGGTGATGATTGGGTGGCTTTGACACATGGGGCTTTTGAGGGGTGTGTGATATATATGGAATTTGTCCCTCCTGAGGGAGTTTGATATCCATGGCCACTTGATGAGTAGGATTGAGATAGGCATGCGCACGCATGTGTGAATCAGTATTTGATATTGATGTCATACATATCTCTTCCAATCTACTCTGAGAGCAAGAAAGTGAATGAACGTTGACAGGATGACTGGCCCATGCCTTGATTTCATTCGAGATATCAGAGACAAAGGAATTATACATTCATTGTAACACAATTCATGGATTGTAGGATTGAAAGTTGTTCTCCAACTTTCCTTTTCACTTGGGTAGCAATGATGTGCGACTAGGCATCGTTGTTTGCTTGTGAAGTCATAAGTGTTATGGACTTTCACTAGCAATGTGAAATGGGCCTACAGGGTCACACACATAGGATTTAACCTGGAAGACGAGTTTATCCACAAATGATGTTTAGATTGATTTCTAAAGGAGTTTAGTAGTTCAATTAAACACTCAATCAATTGATAGCTGAGTATCATAGTGTTCAAGGTGTTGGACCAATTGATAAGAGTATCGGATTGATTGGAACTACAATTGACTCTTTTTCATAGTCTGCACTCCCAACCGATCGGATCATATGATGAACCGATCCGCTCATATTGGTGAACTGATCGGCTCAGATTGGTGAGTCAATCGGCTCAAGACAGGCTGAATCGACCGATTCAAGGGTTGAACTGATCGGCTCAACTGGTCCAAACGAGCGAGTTGGGAAAGTCAGGTTGGTGAGAAATTTCTCTTCATTTTACTTGTCCAATTTGATTGAAACAAGGATTGGTATTTGGATCAATTTGAAACAAAAGAGGAAAATTTAATCGGGAACTGACCAGGGCAGTGAACCTACCGGTTCAGAAGTGAACCGATCGGCTCAGGTGTCCCAACCGATCGGTTCAGGTGTGAACCGATTAGCTCAGGTCCCCAACCGATCGGTTCATGCATGAAAAGATCGGTTCAGCTGGAGAAGTTGGTTGTTTTGTGGAAAATCTCAAACCGTTCTACTCCTGCTTTAATCCCTCATTGCTCGGGGTAGAGAACCATGTCCCATGACCCTCCTATATATAGGGGTATTGGGGGCTTCTCATGTACAACTCAGAGAACACCAGTTTCTCTACAAAGTTGTCATTCTCTCTAGTTGTGGTAACCAGGAGATCCCAAGAAAGTGCACCCGATTAGGGAGGCACAGTAAGAGAAAGACAACTATAGAAAAGTGACTGGTTGTAGGAGAGTGTGTCGGTGACTAGTACACCGACAGGAGGGTAAGAATCCTTCTGGTGCCTTGTGTGACAAGGCGATCGGAGTTCCAGGCCATCCGTGCAGACTACTATAGAGGCGGGAGACTTCTACCACTCGGAGGACAGCTATCAATCCTAATAGTCCTAGTGTGACCAGGAGCTGCACAGACACCGTCCAAGACCAGAGGTGAAGACCGCGCAAGCTACGAGGTAACGTCATCGAGCAAGCGTCGGGACAAGGTATATCTCTACAAACCATCCTTCCTATTGTATAGACGTTGACGCAATTCGTTTATACTAGGTTTGGGGAAAAGAAAATTTTTGTTTTCGCTGCCTTCCCTGTCTCCCCTAAAATCCAACAGTGGTATCATAGCCACATCAACTGCTCTATACTTTAGTATTATCGAAATGATCGATTTTGGTTTATCGCCTTTATTTATTGCATACAATGCGAATAAAATTGGCCTTATGCATGTCCAATCCTAAATCCACAAATCCCAATATACTTATATGATGTGTAATATGAATGCACTCGATACGTGTCTCCCTTAAATGAGTTTTGTGGTGGATGTATAGTGTTGTTATGGCCAATAAACCCTATGTATGTGTACTTGGTTGAATGTGGTTTCTTGCATCTCAGTCTGCGCACTGATTCCCTACCTCCTTTTCTTGATGTAACTCGAGATAACTCTAGATTTCTTTCCTACCTTTTCTCCCCCAGAATGTAACTTGGGGTTTCCCTATTCAAATGTAAATAGGATAGAAATTTTTTTGTTATGTCAAAAAATGGCAGATAACCTAACGATAACTGAGACGATCGGTTCAAGGCATGAACCGATCGGTTGGCATTCTAGACGATCTGTTCGAGGAGCAAGACGAGCGGGTGGCGACCTGAGGAGATGCACAACGACCAGTGAATCAATCGACTTGAGGCTCCAGTCGATCGGCTTGTGGCATCCAACTAATCGGCCTGATGGTGAGCCGATCAATCAGTTAGAAGATGAGTTGATCAAACTCAGAAAGGAAAAGCACAGAGTTCATCTTGTACAGGTTGCATGTGATGTAGCCCTAGATGACCGTGATTCCTCTTGGCTCAAGGAATCACATTAGGATGGCCATAATCATCGCTTTTATTGTTTCACATGTTTTCTATGGGATATAGAATGTATATGATACGTACTATATATTGTGGTGATTGGATATGTATATGTACTTATAAAACCAAATCCCTCATCTAAATATTAAGTCTTATACGCCTTCCATTAACGGCACACATGAAAAACTCGATCAACCAAGCATAGGTTACGCCAAAGCGTGGTGTGCCGTCCATCTTGTGGAAGTGTGAAGGGTAGACATGTAGGATCTACCAAAGCAGGATGCATGTATACCATGTCGGCTTTTGGGTTAGACTTAACTGGTGATTCTTAGAGCGTCTAAGCCCAAAGGCACGGGATGAATGGCAAGGAGTTGTGCATGTCATCTATCCAAGAGTTGCATATGATGCAATTGGCATGATGGCCTACCTAAATAGTCAAGTTGTGGGTGATCAGCCAAAGCTGACTCATGACTTGATGAAATATGGATCTTGCTCACTAGAAGATTTTACATTGCAATCTTCTAAATTGATGGTGAGGGCTATCAATTTGAAAAAAAATAGTGGGAGTGATAATTAATTAAAGTCCTAATTATATCATTAACTTTTCAAATCAATCAAATAAGTCAAACTGAATTTTGGACTAAATTGCATATATTTCCTTTTTGTAGTACAAATGGAAACAAATAACAATCACTTTTCATTGTGATCGGTCCTTGAAAAGGACAAGCTAAATGGGACTAACTTCCACTACTAGTTTAGGACATTGAGAATTGTTCTCACTCAAGAGTGAAATCTCTATGTCCTGGATACTCCAACTCCAGAGGAACTTGCTCTTACCGCACCAAAGGAAGAAAGGGATGCTTATAAAAAGCATTCTGAAGATGCCATTGATGCAAAGTGCTTGATGTTGTGCTCCATAAACCACGAGTTGCAGAGACAACATGAGAACATGGGTGTCACTGAGATGATTCAGCATCTCAAGAACATGTATGAAGATCAAGCACGGCAAGAGAGAGATGATGTCTCCAGGGCGATGTTCAAGTGTGTCATGACAGAAGGAGATCCAGTTGGTCCTCACACGCTCAAAATGATTGGGTATGTGGAGAACCTGACAAGACTGGGATTTCCCTTGAGCCAAGAGTTGTCTACTGATGTGATACTGCAATCATTGCTAGAATCCCACAGTTAGTTTGTGATGAACTACAACAAAACAACTTTGACAAGCCATTGACAGAGTTGTTGGGTATGTTGATGACAGCTGAGGCACAAATGAAGAAGGACAAGCCTAAATCTATGATGATGATCAGCAACAAGAAAGGCAATTCCAAGAGCAAGGTCAAGGGCAAGGCTAAGAAAGGTTCTGATGCTAGACAGTAGCCCAAGTCATCTTCAACTCTCAAAGCCAAGGGAGGCATGACCAAGAGAGGCAATTGCCACCATTGTCAAAATCCAGGACATTGGAAAAGGAATTGTCCTCTCTATCTAGAAGAACTAAAGAAGAAGGAGGTGACGGACGTCTCCACCGGAAGGTGTCATGAAATTAACTTGTAACATTTTTGAGGTATATGATACCAAGATATAAAGTGTAAAACACCCAATAAATGGGGCAAGTGTTGCTGCCATAGATAGGATTACTTTAGTTTATTTTCAGCCTTGAAGGCATGTAATAGAGTTATGAACTGCTATTTCATATTTTCCAATGGATAGAAACACCTTATTTTTTTCGATGATGGAAATTAATAAAATTGATGTTTCAATCTTTGTGGAAATGCCTTGTTTATCTTGTGGTACTTGGTATGCATAAGATAAAATGATATCTAAAAGTTATTGATAAATCAAACAATCAAATTATCATAAATCATGAGAAATTCATTTCTAAGTTTCCATATGATGGATAAGTCTAGACTCTTTTTAGTTAGAGAACCAGTCAGAGACATGAATCTCTTGGACATGATCAATCTTCACTAGTCATGGTGGGAGATTGATTATCCTATTAGGTATAATGCATGTGATGTATTTACATACATATTGGACTTAATGCTACTACTTCAAATGGTGTTTAAATAAATACCAATATGAATATCTTGAAGTGTTCAAGAATATCATAGATGAAGTACGAATTTGGTAAAGTGTTAATTCTTGATGAGATCAATGAATGAAATAGTTGAACCAAATGTTTGAGATCCTTATGAGTGATTATGATAGTGTATCATAGTAAGCTCGTGATTAAGGCATGGTGATGTCTAAATCAAAAGGAGTCACACTCTAAGGAGTTAGAGGATGATTATCAAATAACTAATTTCTTCTTAAATAAAGAATACCCCACACTAATAAAGGACATTAAGAATCACAAGGAGTTGTGAGTTCTTATATCCTTGACAGATACACCTCGATTATCTATGTGATGAGTTGGTCATGTGATGAATCAACTATCTAGATGAATATGAGGAACTAGATTTTTAGTTATGGTTTATGACCATTACATCCTAAATGACTTCCATGTGATGGTAGCACCCATTGGGATGAAATCCATAAGTGCAAATGAGTCTTAAATGTTAAGACACATGGATAACATTTTGAGAAGGATGATGCTTGTTGATTGCAACTTAATGACTAAGAGATTTTTCATATGGATACTAAAACTGCATTCCTATGAGGAATAAAATAAGGATGTGTATGTGACACAGCCTATAAGGTTTATGAATCAATTAATGCAAATGAAGTATATAAGTTACAATGGACTAATCAATGTGATTGATTGAGTATAAGCAACTCAAAACTATGATCTTTACTTTAGTGATATAGTCAAAGGGTTTGACTGATATGTCAAAGATAAAGAACAATTATGTGATTTAGTGGGAGCATATTCACATTCCACATGTTGATGTGAAATGGAAATGTTCTAGAATGGAAATCTAAAGTGGAAATTATATTTAAGGAAGATAGAGACATTTCCTATGTGATAGGAATAGAGATCTATGGAGATATTTATCAAAAACCTCTTGACCTGAAAAGAGAAAGCATACATTGGCAATCTATATTGAAGGGTTCAGTGTGCACATATTCAGTGGGAGAAAAACGTGTCCATGTTACATGGAGTTAGTATCCCAAGGCCAAGTGTCCAATTCTTATGATGAATGGGAACACTAAGAATAGATATCGATCTATCATGAATGTAATCATCCCATTATCTGACATGTATGGTCATAGCAAGAATAAAATGCATTCATTGTATTGTATGTAGGACATGACAATATGATGTGCTCATCCTGATAACGCGTATGTGGGACATGATGAGTGGATGTCTGTCTAGTTCCAGTAAAGGTTACTGGAATACCATAAGAACTTGTTAAGTACTTGAGAAGTACTAGTTCTATGGAAATAAGGAAGGGTTCACTGCAAAGAGTTACATTGATGCGAACTTCTGAAAAGGACAAAAAATTAATCGCAATATATATGAGATATATAAAAGTGAATGTTTGTTGATAAATGGAAACGTTCCAATAAAGTTGTTTAAAAGGAAAAGTCATGTATCCGTGTGTTAGATAACATTAGTGGATGTTATATGGATGTGGAAGTTCATGAGATGAACTTTTAGATATTCTGATCTTTGATGACAAGTAAGGAGTACTTGGTCATGCAATGTGGCTAAAGGTTAGAAAAGGAATATTAGATCGCATATTACGAAAACTCCATCTCATACGTGTGACGTACATCGAAGAGATGAGAGACATGCAGTTAATACCGACTTTGGCAAAGTGTTGCCATAACTCACTATATTAGCACTAGAGCACAGTAACATGTGGGACATGTTTGAAGATCACTATGAATATGATTCAAGGGTGATTGGTTCGCAGTGCAAGTGGGAGTTTGTTGGTATGTATTCCCTGAGAGCCAATCATGGGATGATTGGTGGGATACATTAAGATTGATTTGATAAACATCAAAGGCAAGCTTCCAATTCTTTCTGCTTCAGTCATATGAGATAATGATAAGACTGATTGAATGTCTAGAGAATGATAGTATTCAATGACGTATGCTTTCAGGTTCAGGACCTAAACGATGAGATCATACAGATGCTAAGAGTTTGTACATTCTTTTTATGTCCCTAGTCGGATGACATTATGGAAGGTAGATAGACAACAATGACACACAAGACTAGATTGTGGTGTTGGTTGATGACTGAATCTCATTAATCATGATATGGAGATATCAAACCAAATACATAGGTACTTGTTAGAGAACAAGTGTACTGGACAAACCCACTGTGAGTTTGACACATGGAACCATGACATGGTAGTCGCAGTCAGTTCTCACAGTAATGGTGATGAGTGTGATTCTTTGACCTGAAATCACTACACTCAACACATGTCATTGGGTACACTTTGACATCATCAAACGCAATCCTGAAACATGGGTTGTTATAAAGGTGATGATTGGGTGTCTTTGACACATGGGGCTTTTGAGGGGTGTGTGATGGATAGGGGATTTGTCCCTCCTGAGAGAGTTTGATATCCATGGCCACTTGATGAGTAGGATTGAGATAGGCATGTGCACGCATGTTGGAATCAGTATTTGATATTGATGTCATACATATCTCTTCCAATCTACTCTGAGATTAAGAAAGTGAATGAACGTTGACAGGATGACTGTTCCATGCCTTGAGTTCATCCATGTGGACTACTAAAGAGGCGGGAGACTTTTGCCGCTCGGAGGACAGTTGTCAATCCTAACAGTCCCGGTGTGACCAGGAGCTGCATAGACACCGTCCAAGACCGGAGGTGAAGACTGCGCAAGCCACGAGGTAACGTCACCAAGCAAGCCTCGGGACAAGGTATATCTCTACAAACCATCCTTCCTACTGTATAGACGTTGACGTGATTCCTTTATACTGGGTTTGGGGAGAAGAAAATTTTTGTTTCCGCTACCTTCGTTATCTCCCCTAAAACCCAACAGAGAGGTCATGAAGAAATATGGGTTATGGTAGATCGCCTCACCAAGTTGACATAATCCCTTGCCTAAGAGGGAGCACTTCCAGTGTGATAGACCTGGTTGAACTATACATATATATATATATGAGAGAGAAGTAGTTTAACTACATATTTATTCAAGTTCAAATGGTCTTGAGTATAGCCTTAAGTTCATTTCCATATTGTGGAAGTAGGTACAAGAAGAACTCGATGCAAAATTGAAGTTTAGTACAGCTTATCACCCCCTGATTGATGCACAGTCAAGAGAGTATGATCCAGACATATAGGGTCTGATGAGAGCATATGTGCTCATTTGAGGTGATCGGGGTGATTCATGGGAGCAGTTCCTGCCCCTAGCAGAGTTTGTTTGTTATGATAGCCACCATAACTAGTACTGGGATGTATGAAGCTCTGTAAGAGAGGTTATTTCGGTCACCGCTTCACTAGTATGATGTCGGTGAGAGGACCTTGTGAAGTTCAGAGAAACCACAGTGTATATCGATGAAGTCGCTTTGATTGAGCAATGGCTGAGAAAGCCCAGGATTGACAGGAGACACATGCTGATGCGAAGCAGATTGACATGCAGTTCACTATGGGTGAGCATGTGTTTTTGAAAATCTGACCCCTCTGAGTTATAGTTAAGGAAACTGAGTCCCCGATGCATGGGTCCATTTGAGATGGATTAGTGAAATTGCTTATGTTTAGCCTTACCCTTTAGGATAATATGATGTTTGATGTGATCCATGTGTCTGATCTAGAGCACTATGTGATGTACCCATGTCATGTGCAGAGCATTGAACCTATTGAACTCCAAGAGGGACTGACATATCATGAGTCACCTATGGGGATTTTAGATACCAAGGTTAAAGAACACAAATGTAAGAATATAAGATGATAAAGGTTCTTTGGAAGCACAATGGAGAGGATGAAGCCATATGGGAGCCAATGATGGAGATGGGAAAGTCTTATCCTGATTTTTTGTATGTTTGGTAGAATTTTGAGGGAAAAATTCCTATAAGAGGGGAAGGATGTTACAGCCCCAATTTTTGGGCTTGAATGGTGTGAAATGCATTTTTTTTAATAAAATGTATGATTATGAGGTTATATGATTTATGTGTAATGAGTGGATTTCTTTGGTAATATTTCCTTTAAATATATGATTATATGGACCCTATTAAGTTAGTGAGTCCAAAATGATAAAAAGAGAAAGAAAATTTGAAGGAAATTAATAATGCAAAGAAATTGAGATGATAATGAAAACATGAGAAATATGTGGAAAGATGTATGTTTGAATCATCATGGATGAGATTTCGAATCCACAAGGTTTCTAATGGTAAAAGAAATCCAAATGAAAAGAATAAAAGAGTAAGAGAGAGAAAATATGTATAAAATATGTCTTTTTAATTGATAACTTGTGTACAAAGAAAAGTCTCTCATACTTTTGAATCATCATTTGGGAGTCAGGATCTGGCAGTCGTCAGCCGCGCTAGCCACACCTATATAAGGTGTTGAAATCCCCTCTCCATGTGGAAAGACCAGGATAAGAGATCCCCAGGACGCGAGGAAAGCCCTCCCTACTGCTAATTCCATTGCCAGAGCATGGTTCTCCTCCTCCTTTCTTCTCTACACCAACTGGTGAACTCCCTTCCTACTTTCCCTAGTATCGCCTACCCCAAGAAATCAACCACCACCAACAAGTCTGCTAGGTGGTGGCGGTGACTTCCTAACCTTCACCCAAAGTGGGATGGACATAACGACCAGAGTCAACAGCAGGTTGACTCACCCTAGAACCTGCTCCTACAACCTGACTTCATCATGAGGAAGGAGATGATCGGGTGGGTGAATGTCTTCTTTGCCCTGGGGGCGAGTCTCTAAGGTAAGGACTTAATAGCCTTTTTGTACATTATCCTTGCACAAGACCTATTGGAACATCTCACCCAGATGGCCTAAGTCTATTGGCTCAGCCCAGGCCCACGGAGATGGCAAGATGTCAGCCGAGGTGGCATCTCGTGATTGGTCAATTTGTCTTTAGTTTGCAAAAATCGTAACTAAATATTGGTAGCTCCAATATGGACAAGTTATACATGGAAATTGATTAGAAAAATGCAAGGAATTCAATAAAAGTAGTTTTGAAGCTTGAATCTATTAATAATTCAAAAAGTATATAAAGTTGTCATCTTTAATGCATTTATGAGTACAAAACCCTAATTTTGATATTAATGAGTTTTGGTAGAGATCTTTGGATACTTTGAAGCCAACATTAACCTTTTGTTAATAAAAGGAAGATTTAGATCTAAAAAGATTATCTTTGTGCTTAATTGGCTCAATATAAGGTTTCATGTGCATAAAGTGCATTAATGGGCCTAGAAACCCTAATGTTGGTAATTATGACTTTTAATGTTTTAATTGTAAAAAATTATAAACAGAATGAAGATATGATGATCCTAAGACAAATTGATAATAAGGAATCCTTAATATGGATAATTTGATTAATTAGGGCTTTTATGAGTAGAAAACCTATTTTAGGGTTTGTTGACCTAAAAAGGATAAAGATTGAGAAATATATCTAAGAAACCCTAATGAACCCTAATTTCGATTAGCAACATTAGAAAGGTGTCCCAAGTCAATAAGGAGTTGTTTGGTATGTGATGGTAACAATTAGGTGATACACATATTTTTAGGATCAATATTGCTTGATTGGTTGTGTGTCTTGCTTGATTGGACATCTTGATTGGATTGGATATCTTGCTTATATTTGAGACTCCAAGTCAGGTATGTGGTTACGAATATGATTAATCGCTCTAGTTTCACGGGGATTTCTGAGGTTTTATCAGTTTCCTAGAAATAAGTGATTGGTTGACTTTTATTTCATGCAAGTATAAAGTGACTATGACTATCACCATAAATATATGTGCATGCCTAGCTCAGATCCTAGTCCTCCTCTATAGATTTGATGATGATGAGATGGATGACCTGGTACATGGTCTACCCATGGGGTAGGATCATCAGGTTATCATGAGTCGATGTATTGGTCTATTATTGGGTAAGACCATATGATTACACAGCCTTAGATCGTGGACTACCTGTAAGGTAGGATTATAGGGGCTATTTGATATCTACCATATGAGAGAGGTAGTATCAATGTCAACTGTACGGACAGCACAGAGGCAAGGATATCTAGGGATTACATAGTTATGTTTAATATGTAAAGTTTAATCTGTTAAACAATAATTTGGTTGCATTATGTTGTTACACATAGATGCAAAATTTTGGCTCCCCCACATACCAGTATAATTCATTATTATGACTGTCATTTTGTTTGTCGGCATTTTAGGTTTATCAAAAAGTGGATATTCCTTCAAAGTGACGTTGAATGAATAAAGCTCAGTAAAGAATTGGAGGATTGTAGATAGATAGTTTCTTATCTGGGTAAAGTCCCTCAAACCCTATATTTTTTAAGGTATGTGAAAAGAAAAAAATGTATCCCATTTTAAGCTTAGTATTGGTTGACTTTATTAATTATTTTTTATTATTTGCAAAACCTTTGATCCTGTTTAGGGATAGAGGGTCTGACTTCTTAGTCTTCCTTGATTAGGGGTTACCGAGAAGCGGGGTCATTACACATACCCAAGCAATTTCAATGATTGAGGGGTTGTTTGTCACTGGGTAGGGTGTTGGGTTTTCAGGGAGGCAGAGAAGGCAGCGGAAACAAAAAAATTCTCCCCCAAACCCAGCACGAGGAAATGCGTCAACGTCTATATAATAGGAAAGGATGGTTTGTGGAATCATACCTTGTCCCGAGGCTTGCTCGGCGACAATACCTCGCGCTTTGCGTGGACTGCAGCTGTCCTTCCCTTGCTGCACCTCAGAAGCACTTGCTCAAGCTCTCTCTCTCGGTTACCAAAACTAGAGAGAACGACAACTTTGCAGAGCAACTGGTTGCACTGAGTTGTACTTTGAGAAGCCCCCAATACCCCTATATATATAGGAGGGTCATGGGATAGGGTTCTCCATCCCGGGCAATGCGGGACTAAAAGCAGGAGTAGAAGGGTTCGAGATTTTCACCAAAAGCAACCAACTCGCAACCTGAACTGATCGGTTTACAAGTGAACCGGTCGGTTGGGGATCTGAACCGGTCGGTTGGAGCACCAACCGATCAGTTGGGACCCATGAGCCGATCGGTTCACTTCGGAACCGGTCGGTTCGTGGTCCCGATCGGTTCCCGATTGACTTTCCTTCTTTCGTTTCTAATTGGTATCGTATACCAATCCTTGTTCCAATCAAATTGGGCAAGTGAAACGCAAGGAAAATTCTCACCGACCTGTCTTTCCCAACTTGCTCGGTTGCACCATTTGAACCGATCGGTTCAACACTTGAACCGCTCGTTTCACTCTGTACATGAGCCGATCGGTTCAACACTTGAGCTGACCGGTTCAGCAACCTCAGCCGACCAGTTCAACACTTGAACCGATCGGTTGGGAGTGCAGGTTGTGCAGAATCAGTCAAATGCGATTTCAATCAATCTGATACTCCAATCAATATGTCCAACACCTTGAACAATATGATATTGAGCTATCAATTGATTGAGTGTTTAATTGAACTACTAAACTCCTTTAGTAATCAATCTAAACGTTGCTTGTGGACAAAACTCCTCTTCCAGGTTAAATCCTATGTGTGTGACCCTGCAGGTCCATTTCACGTTGGCAGTGAAAGTCCATAACACTTATGACTTCACAAGAAAAGAGCGGTGCCTAGTCACACATCAGTGCTACCCAAGTGAAAGTAGAAAGTTGGAGAACAACTTTCAATCCTACAATCCATGAATGGTGTTACAGCGAATGTATAATTCCTTTGTCACTGATATCCCGAATGAACTCGAGGCATGGAACAGTCATCCTGTCAACGTTCATTCACTTTCTTGATTTCAGAGTAGATTGAACGAGATATGTATGACATCAATATCACATACTGATTCACACATGTGTGCGCACTCCTATCTCAATCCTACTCATCAAGTGGCCATGGATATCAAACTCCCTCAGGAGGGACAAATACCATATCTATCACTCACCCCTCAAAAGCCCCATGTGTCAAAGCCACCCAATCATCACCTTTATAACAACCCATGTTTCAGGACTGTGTTTGATGATGTCAAAGTGTGCCCAACGACATGTGTTGAGTGCAGTGATTTCAGGTCTAAGAATCACACTCACCGCCATCACTGTGAGTACTGACTGTGACTACCATGTCGTGGTTCCATGTGTCAAACTCACAGTGGGTCTGTCCGGTACCTTGTTCTCTAACAAGTACCTATGTGTTTGGTTTGATATCTCTATATCATGACTAATGAGATTCTGTCATCAACCAACACCACAATCTAGTCTTGTGTGTCATTGCTGTCCATCTACCTTACACAATGACATCCGACTAGGGACATAACAAGAATGTACAAACTCTTAGCATCTGTATGATCTCATCGTTCAGGTCATGAACCTGAAGGTATACGTCATTGAGTACTGTCATTCTCTAGACATTCAATCTGTTCTATCACTATCTCATATGACTAAACCAGAAAGAATTGGAAGCTTGCCTTTGTTGTTTATCAAATCAATCTTAATGTATCCCACCAATCATCCCATGATTGGCTCTCAGGGCATACATACCAATAGACTCTCACTTGTACTACGAGCCAATCACCCTTGAATCATATTCATAGTGATCTTCAAACATGTCCCACATGTTACTGTGCTCTAGTGCGAATATAGTGAGTAATGGCAACACCTTGCCAAAGTCAGTATAAATTGCATGTCTCACATCTCTTCGTTGTACGTCACACGTATGAGATGGAGTTGTCATAATATGTGATCTAGTATTCCTTTGCTAACCTTTAGCCACATTGTATGATCAAGGATTCCAGACTTGTCATCAATGAGCGGAATATCTATAAGTTCATCTCATGAACTTCTAGATCCATATAGTATCCACTGCAGTTCTCTAACACATAAATACTCGACATTTCCTTTTAAATGGTTTTATTGGAACATTTCCAATTATCAACAAACTTTCACTTTTATATATCCTATATATATTTTGCGATTAATTTTCTGTCCTTTCGGAAGTTCGCATCAATGTAACTCTTTACATCGAACTCTTCCTTATCTCCATAGAACTAGTACTTCACAAGTACTTATCAAGTTCTCATGGTATACCAGTAACCCTTACTGGAAGTAGACAGACATCCACTCGTCATGTCCCACATACGAGTTAACAGGATGAGCACATCAAATTTTCATGTCATACATACAAGATGATGAATGCATTTTGTTCTTGTCATGTCCATACATGCAAGACAATGGGATGATTACATACATGATAGATCCTTATCTATTCTTAGTGTTCCCATTCTTCATAACAATTATACACTTGGCCTTGGGATACTAACTCCATGTAACATGGACAAGTTTTCTCCCACTGAATCTGTGCATACTGAACATTTCAATACAGATTGCCAATGTATGCTTTCTCTTTTCAGGTTAAGAGGTTTTTGAGAATGATCTCTATAGATCTCTATTCCCATCACATAGGAAACATCTATATCTTCCTTAAAGATAATTTCCACTTTTGGATTTCCATTCTAGAACATTTCCATTTCACATCAACATGTGAAATGTGAATACGCTCCCACTAAATCACAGAACCTTTCTTTATCTTTGATATATCAGTCAAACCCTTTGACTATATCATCAAAGTAAAGACCCAATTTTGAGTTGCTTGTACTCAATCAATCATATTGATTGGTCCATTGTAACTTATAGACTTCATTTGCATTATTGGATTCATAAACCTTATAGGTTGTGTCACGTACACATCCTTGTTTTATTCCTCATAGGAATGCGGTCTTAGTATCCATATGCCAAATGTCTTAGTCATTAAGTTGCAATCAACAAGCATCATCCTTCTCAAAATGTTATCCATGTGTCTTAACACTTAAGACTTATTTGCACTTATGGATTTCATCCAATGGGTGCTACCATCAAGGTCATACCTTATGGTTCACATGAATTTCATTTAGGATGTAATGGTCATAAACCATAACTCAAAATTTGGTTCCTCATATTCTCCTAGATAGTTGACTCATCACATGAACAACTCATCACATAGATAATTGAGGTGTATCTGTCAAGGATATAAGAACTCGCAACTCCTTGTGATTCTCAATGTCCTTTATTAGTGTGGGGTATTCTTTTATTAAGAAGAATTCAGTTATTTGATAATCATTCTCTAATTCCTTAGAGTATGATTCCTTCTTGATTTAGACATCACTATGCCTTAATCATGAGTTCACTATGATACACTATCATAATCACTCATAAGGATCTCAAACATTTGGTCCAAGTATTCCATTCATTGATCTGATCAAGAATTAACACTTTACCAAATTTGCACTTCATTTATGATAATCTTGAACACTTCAAGATATTCATATTGGTATGTCTCTAAACACCATTTGAAGAATTAGCATTTGTTCCAATAGGTATGTAAATACATCACATGTATCATAACTAATGGGATAATCATTCTCCCACTACCATTAGTGAAGATTGATTAATCATGTCCAAGATATTCATGTCTCTTTCTGGTTCTAAAACCAAAAGAGTCTAGATTTATCCATCACATGGAAACTAGAAATGAATTTCTCATGATTGATGCTAATTTGATTGTTTGAGTTATCAATAACTTTAGGTATCATTTGATCTTATGCATACCATGTATCACAAGATAAACAAGGCATTGCCAAAAAGATCATATCTTTAAGATTGAAACATCAACTTTATTAATTGCCATCATTGGCATACAATATGCAAAAAATAAAGTGTTTCTATCTATTGGCAATATCTGAAATAGCAGTTCTCAACTCTATTTCATGCCCTTTAGGCTGAAATAAACTGAAAGATAATCCTATCTATGGCAGCAATACTTGCTCCAATGATGGGTACTTCTTTCTTGGTCCTTTCACAAAGGCCATCACTTCTTTGCGGATCTTGCATATCATATATGATAGATCCATATCTTGGTATCATATACCTCAGATAAAGAAGCGGTTCATTTCATAATACCTTAGGTGGAGATATCCATCCCCTCCTTCATCTTCTTTTGTTCTTCCAGATATAGAGGGAAATTCCCTCATACACCCTTTCCCCATGTGCCTTGAGGCTGAAGACGGCTTGGATTACTGGCTAGCATCAGAACACTTCTTTGCTTTGCCCTTGTCCTTGCCCTTAAGAATTACCTTTTCTTTGATCACATCAAAGATTATGGTTTGTCTTTCTTCATCTTTGCCTCTACTATCCTCAACATGTCCAACAACTCTGTCAACGCTTGTCAAAGTTGTTCATGTTGTAGCTTATCATGAATTGTATGATTCTTGCAACATTTGCAGTATCATACCAATAGCCAACTCTTGGATTAGAGGGAATCCTTCTTAGTCAGGTTTTCCACATACCCAATCACATTGAGTGTGTGAATACCTTACTGGATCTCCTTCTGTCATGACATACTAGGACAGTGTCTTGGAGACATCATATGTCTCATGTTGTCTCTGCAACTCATAGTCTAGAGAATACAACATCAAGCACTCCTCATCAATGTCTTCCTCGGTATGCTTCCATAAGCATACTTTCAGCCATTGATGTGGTGGGATTGAGTTTATCTGGTCTTGGTATAACTAGGACTTAGAGCTTTCACTCTTTGAGAACACTTCTCATCATCCTAACCAGTTGTGGAATTATTCCCATTTAATTTGTTGGTCTCGGTCGCAAATAAAGTGATTTGTTGATTAACCATTTATTTTAACAAAAGGAAATATATGCAATTTTAGTCCAAAACTCTTTTTGACTTGTTTGATTAATTTGAAAAGTTGACGATAAAATTAGGCCTTTAATTAATTATCGCTCCCACTATTTTAGTTCAAATTGATAGCCCTCACCATCAATTCGGAAGATTGCAGCGTACAACCTTCTAGTGGGCAAGATCCTGAAATCCTCTAAGTCATGAGTCAGCTTTGGCTGATCGCCCACAACTTAGATTTCTCAAGTAGGCAACTCTTGCCAATTGCATCATATGCAACTCTTGTTGAATGAACATGCACAACACCTTGCCATGAACATTCCTTGCCTCTGGGCTTAGACGCTCTAAGAATCACCAGTTAAGTCTAACCCAAAAGCCGACACGGCAAACATGCACCCTGCTTTGGCAGAACCTACATGTCTACCCTTCACACTTCCACAAGATAGACGGCGCACCACGCTTTGGCGTAACCTACGCTTGGTCGATCGAGCTTTTCATGTGTGACGCTAATGGAAGGTATATAAGACTTAATATTTTAATGAGGGATTTGGTTTTTAGATACATATACATATCCAATCACCACAATACATAGTATGTATCATATACATGCTATATCCCACAGAAAACATGCACAAACGATAAAAGCGATAATTATGGCCATCCTTATGTGATTCCTCGAGCCAAGAGGAATCACGGTCATCTAGGTCTACATCACATGCAACCTGTACAAGATGAACTCTGTGCCTTGCCATCCGAGTAGATCAACTCATCACATGAATGATCTGTTCTCTCTAGCCGGTCGTCTGGGTGCCACCAGCCGATCGGTTGGCTCCTCCAACCGATTGGTTCGTCTGGACGTCGTTCATCTCGTCATGTCCGCCACCCGCTCGTCTCGCTCCTCGAACCAGTCATTAACCGATCGGTTCACTCCTTGAACTGACCGTCTGGAACGTCAACCGATTGGTTCATGCCTTGAACCGATCATTTCAGCTGTTGTCTTGATGTCCGCCGGTCTTCGACATAACAAGAAATAAAATCTATCCTATTATTACATTGCTTAAAAAGGGAAACCCCGAGTTACATTCGAGGGGAGCAAAGGTAGGAAAGAATCTCAAATTATTTCGAGTTACATCAGGAATAAGAGAGGGAAGATCGGTGCGCAGACCGAGATGCAAGCAACCACAAACAACCACACACATATAGGGGTTTATAGGCCATAATCATGCTACACACATCCACCACAAAACTCGTTTAAGGGCGACGCGTATCGAGTGCATTAATAATACATATCATATATGTAATTGGGATTTGTGGATTTAGGATTGGACATGCATAAAGCCAATATTATTCGCATCGTATGCAATAAATAAAGTCGACAAACCAAAATCGATCATATCGATATTCCTAAAATATAGAGCAGTTGATGTGGCTCTGATACCACTGTTGGGTTTTAGGGGAGGCAGAGAAGGCAGCGGAAACAAAAAAATTCTCCCCCAAACCTAGCACGAGGAAACGCGTCAACGTCTATATAATAGGAAAGGATGGTTTGTGGAATCATACCTTGTCCTGAGGCTTGCTCGGCCACAATACCTCATGCTTTGCGTGGTCTTCAACTCTGGTCTTGGATGGTGTCTGTGTAGCTCATGGTCGCACTGGGACTGACGACTCCTCCTCCTATCGGACTGTCGGATGACAGTTGTTCTCTTGAGTGGCAGTGACCTCTCGCCTCTATAGTAGTCCACACGGACCACCTAGAACTCCACACTCCTTGTCCCACAAGGAAGTGGAAGGATTCGCACCCTCCTGTTGAAGTACTAGTCGCCAACACACTCTCCTGCCTCCAGTTGCAACTACAGTTGTCCTTCCCTTGCTGCACCTCCCTTTACGGGAAGCACTTGCTCGGGCTCTCTCTCGGTTACCAAAACCAGAGAGAACGACAACTTTGCAGAGCAACTGGTTGCACTGAGTTGTACTTTGAGAAGCCCCCAATACCCTTATATATAGGAGGGTCATGGGACAGGGTTCTCCATCCCGGGCAATGCGGGACTAAAAGCAGGAGTAGAAGGGTTCGAGATTTTCACCAAAAGCAACCAACTCGCAACCTGAACTGATCGGTTCACAAGTGAACCGGTCGGTTGGGGATCTGAACCGGTCGGTTGGAGCACCAACCGATCGGTTGGGACCCATGAGCCGATCGGTTCACTTCTGAACCGGTCGGTTCGTGGTCCTGGTCGGTTCCCGATTGACTTTCCTTCTTTCGTTTCTAATTGGTATCGTATACCAATCCTTGTTCCAATCAAATTGGGCAAGTGAAATGCAAGAAAAATTCTCACCATCCTGTCTTTCCCAACTTGCTTGGTTGCACCAGTTGAACCGATCGTTTCAACACATGAACCGCTCATTTCACTCTGTACATGAGCCAATCGGTTCAACACTTGAGCCGATCGGTTCAGCAACCTCAGCTGACCGGTTCAACACTTGAACCGATCGGTTGGGAGTGCAGGTTGTGCAGAATCAATCAAATGTGATTTCAATCAATCTGATACTCCAATCAATATGTCCTACACCTTGAACAATATGATATTGAGCTATCAATTTATTGAGTGTTTAATTGAACTACTAAACTCCTTTAGTAATCAATCTAAACGTTGCTTGTGGACAAAACTCCTCTTCCAGGTTAAATCCTATGTGTGTGACCCTGCAGGTCCATTTCACGTTGGCAGTGAAAGTCCATAACACTTATGACTTCACAAGCAAAGAGCGGTGCCTAGTCACACATCAGTGCTACCCAAGTGAAAGTAGAAAGTTGGAGAACAACTTTCAATCCTACAATCTGTGAATGGTGTTACAGCGAATGTATAATTCCTTTGTCACTGATATTCCGAAGGAACTCGAGTCATGGAACAGTCATCCTGTCAACGTTCATTCACTTTCTTGATCTCAGAGTAGATTGAACGATATATGTATGACATCAATATCACATACTGATTCACACATGTGTGCACACGCCTATCTCAATCCTACTCATCAAGTGGCCATGGATATCAAAATCCCTCAGGAGGGACAAATCCCATATCTATCACTCACCCCTCAAAAGCCCCATGTGTCAAAGCCACCCAATCATCACCTTTATAACAACCCATGTTTCAGGACTGTGTTTGATGATGTCAAAGTGTGCCCAACGACATGTGTTGAGTGCACTGATTTCAGGTCTAAGAATCACACTCACCACCATCACTGTGAGTAATGGTTGTGACTACCATGTCATGGTTCCATGTGTCAAACTCACGGTGGGTCTGTCCGGTACCTTGTTCTCTAACAAGTACCTATGTGTTTGGTTTGATATCTCTATATCATGACTAATGAGATTCTGTCATCAACCAACACCACAATCTAGTCTTACGTGTCATTGCTGTCTATCTACCTTCCACAATGACATCCGACTAGGGACATAACAAGAATGTACAAACTCTTAGCATCCGTATGATCTCATCGTTCAGGTCATGAACCTGAAGGCATACGTCATTGAGTATTGTCATTATCTAGACATTCAATCTGTTCTATCACTATCTCATATGACTGAACCAGAAAGAATTGGAAGCTTGCCTTGGTTGTTTATCAAATCAATCTTAATGTATCCCACCAATCATCCTATGATTGGCTCTCAGGGCATACATACCAACATAGGGTTGGTAGAAAATTGGTCTAGATTAATGTTGTCAACACATGAGTGTGTTGTAGGACTTATGAGTCAACTATAGTGGAATTTCTCTTCGCATACAAATGAGAAAAACAATCATCGATGTCTCATTGATGATGTTAGGTTTTTAGGGATTGGACTAGTCGTTCAGGCTATTCTATTTGTGTCATATACATGACTATTTTAACTTATTCTATCATTAGATACTATGATTTTAGCTCAATAGGCATGCAGACTAGTGTGGCATTGGTCTATACGACACTCATGTTTCTTCCAACTAGATTGGGTAGAACTAGTATTTGTTAGTAAACATGTTTATCTTTTCTTGTACCTATATTCAATGGACCTTGCTCAACAAATTATGGCCTTGTATTATGATTCAAGTCTATTAGTAATTCTATATAAGTTTCTCATTTCAATGAATCACTAATCGGTTTTTATGCTTGTTGTAACCACAAATAGAAAGTAGTTAGCGGGTTAAGTTAAAGGCCATGCAAAATGTGATCTTGGAAAAGCATCACTGGACCAAATAAAAATGAAATATTGTAAGGAGTGGAGTCCCAGAGGGGAACCACTCCCTACTATAAATAAAAAGGCAACATACCTTGAATCAAAGGCCGCATAAAAATTTTCACCAAAGGGGATGATAACTGATTCATTCAACATGTATGTATCATAACACAAAAAGTAGCAGCGGAAGAGAAATACATCTAACTATTAGAAAGCTTGATATCTTGATACATCACTACACCACACATTGGTGAGTCAAAGGAAATCTATCTTAAACAAACAAGGATATAGCTGAGGATCATCTAACCACATCTTTCAAGTCTCCCAAAATCTCAGCTATAAAGGTTGTTGTCCAAGTCCACCTTGCTTATCCTCTCCTTGATCTAAACCTGTGGATGGAAGCATACCCCACAAAAAGGAGAAGAAAGGGGAACATCAGCAAAAGTTTGTATGTGCATACTAAATAGGAAAATTGAACAATTTATAGAATAAAGTACAAAAATTACAAAAAGTTTCCCATAGAAAAGATAAGGACTACCTAATCGGGCATAAAAGAAAGAAAAACATCAAAAGAGATACTTTCCATAACTAAACAAATAAAATTGTGCCACACTAGAACTTATAAAGGATTAGGAAACACACCCATAATCATCCACATGCATGCATGTGAGATAAGCATAACACTAGAACAATATAAATACAAAGGCGGCCAAGGCTCACAAACTTGAAACCTGATAGAGAATGATGTACTACCAAACTTCCAAATATATAACATGGGCCAAGCCTCACAAACTAGAAACCCAGGTGTGGGGCACCACCTCCATCCCAATAATAATAGGGGCATACTACCCAAAAACTAATGCATTTACACTACTCTAGTGCTACTTATTCACATAGCATGTTTAATTGAGAGGCGAGTAGAAAGTATAGTCTGATCTTACAAAATCACCACAAAAGTGGCCAACATATACATCTATCTCACAAGTGGGCAAAAGACATCACATGTCATCATATAGAGTTCCAACATGAACAAACCATAATACATAAGCAAGAGAATGTCCAAACATGATCGCAATATCAATAACAAATAAGACACTTCACATGAAGTATAATTTCCAAAAGAACAAGATAATGTGTAGGCTAATGTCCAAAGGACCAAGAGAAAGAAGAAACATATGTCAATTTCTCAAAAATAATAATTGGGGATGCAAGCATACCTCACTTTAGAGTTTATAAAAATCCAAGTCACTTCTAGATCCAAGTCTAGGCCTCCAAAGAACCTATGGAGCATACATGTAGATTTTATATCAATACCTCATTGATTATTCAAACCCTAGAAATTATATTTTTCTTTATATGCAATTTAGGTTATCAAAACCATTCCATATTTTAGGTTACCTTTTTCTGAGTCCAAAACATATTTTATTATGTTTTTCTAACATATATATATATATATATATATATATATTTAGTTATGACTTTTGCAAGTTATTACTTATTTAGATTAATCCATTAAAATCACATATTTTCAACATTTGATTTTAGTGACAAACTTTGCACCATTAGATAGTTTATATTTTTTTTTAATCCAATGGCTATTTATTTGTAATTTTCTAGTTAGTAGATAATTATATATGAATTTTCGAAAACCGAACAATCAAATAATTCCACATAAGCAATTTACATCGAGAGAGGAAAAGAAAGAGAGGGAGAGTAAGCACATGCTAAGTTGGCCCAATAAGGTTTAGCCAAATTGGCCGACCCCACGGACAGCGCAGCAAACTACTCAATGCAGAAAAGAAAGCAAAATAGGGCGAAAAGACACTTATGCCCCTGGCCAGAAAACAAAAATGAGAAAAGGAGCGAGGGGCAGGGATGAGAAAACAACTCAAGGATTCTTCCCCAACCTCATGCCAGCCATGGTGCTGAGCAGAATGAGCAGATTTGGGCGTATCTACGGATCAAGATGGAAACAGAATTGAAGGCAAAGAAAGAAAGTCAAGATAAAATAGAACTCACCTCACCGTTCAATTTGATTGCAGAGACCACCGAGACCCCAAGCACAGTGTCGCAAAGATGGAAGAGAAAACTTGATCTTCAGATCCAATCATAAAACATGCCAAGAAATTGGAATAGTATGATGCTTAAGCAGAGAAAAACAAACACCCCATAACTCTTATTTATAGGTATGGTTAATAAATGGGGCATAACCAAGGTAGCCGAGGTTACTTGCTTCCCAAAGATTTGGGATTTCTATAAGGAAAGAAAACTAGGACTTGTTTTAGGGATCATTGGGTGTAAATTACTCTCATGAATCCAATGGAAGTGATTTTAGGAAGATTCGTACAGTGATGGCTGAGAAATCCTCGTCGCAGCATAACACAGATCTGAAAATATTGTTCACTTGTGCACTGTCTCCTACTCAAGGTAGGGGACACAATTTGGACCATACAATCTTAGATCTGATGGCTCAGAAAAAGAGAAAAATTGGGAAAATCAGCAAAAATCGTGTGGCATTGAAATCTAATCCAAAAATGATTTCAACTAAAGTGGTGATGCATTTATTTCCCTTTTTCTCTTTCTTCTTTTGAAGGTGTAAACAAATCCCAAATTAGATGAAATTTTGCATAGAGACTAATTAAGGCATGTAGATTCTGATTATGTAATTAGATTTTCCTTTTGATAACTTTTAGTGTGTTAAACAGATCATATACTACTTTCTCTTACCCCATGCATTATTGACCTTAAGATTCTCCAAATTTTATGAAACTTCACCCACAAGTCATATTTAATGCGCTGGATATGAATTTTCCATTAATTTTACATGTTGGAGAGGTGTGTACATTTATTGAATATTTTGAAGGTTCTATACACTTTCTCTCTCCTGATTTTGTCTTTTAACCAAACATCTTTCAAATTGGATGAAAATTCACCCGAAGGCTATATTTATTATGTAGATTATGAATCCAATAATATTTTCCTATTTTGGGGTCATTTAATATTTTATTTGAAATTTTGGGGAAAACTCAGATCTTCTCTTTCCAAATTAAATTAAATTAAATACTATTATGTGAATAATGTGAAACTTGACTCCCAAGGCAATTGGGACCCAAGGAACACAGTTCTTAACTTAAATTCCACTTTTGGGGATTTCTTTTAATGATTTTTGTCACTTTTAATATGTGTGGTTATTATTATCACATTATTTCATAATTATCATTATTGCTTATTTAAAAACTTAATATTATCACCAAAAGAGTTATGTGTAATTATTTGGATAGAATTTCATATAATTACTTCATTACTTCATGTGACATTTTTATGTGTAGATTATTAGCCTAAGATTAATGTGAGAACATTAGGTTACCATAGGGTGATACATATATACATTATCTCATTAGGGTTATACTAAACATCTTTTAGATCTAACCTCAACCTTGTTTGGCTTGGCCATAAGGTCAAAGTTCTAGGGTAGGGTTTAAGATCTAGTATGTTATAGCACATCACCCCTTAAAGGGATTTCTTCCTCGAAATCAAAACATCCATATATAATAAAACAACTTATTCACCACCCCTTAAAGGATTCATCTAATTAACTCAAAACTATACTTTAGGTACAAAGCATTCCACTATACTTCCTTACATTCATACATAAAATCATCTTGAAAGAAGGAAACATAACTTGCAAAGCCTAACTATAGAGCTATGGATTACCCTGATCTTGTTTATCCTCATAAACTTCTTCACCATCTAAAGAAAAAACTCTTCTAGCTTGCCTCTCTGTAGGTCTTCCTCTATTATTATTACCATTATTCTGAGGAGGTACTTGAGGTTGTTGTTGTTGAGCTGGTGCTTGCTCGTTATGAAGCTTGGGACATCTAGGGATAATATGTCTAGTTTCATTATAGTAATGACATATCACCGAAGTTCCATGCTAAGGTCTATCATGAGAACACTTCCATGGAGGATGGTAACTATTGCATCTAGCACACTTGTCTCTTTTCTATTCATCTCCTAAGGGGTTCCTCTTCTTTTCATGCTCACTAGGTTGATATCTTGGGTATGACTCCAAAGCCAAAGCTTCATCTACCATATGTTGGAAGGTCAGAGGAAGTTGTGGGATAAGAGCATGACCCGCATTGTAGTTGAGTCCTTACAGATATAGGTCAGCTCTACATTCTTCACTAAGTCCATAAGCATATATCTCTAGTAATAGGAACTTTTGTACATAAGTAGATTCAGACAAGGAATCTTGCTTTTGACTATATAACTTAGCTTCCTTCTTCTTCAAGGCAATAGTGCAGATGTACTTTCCATGAAAAAGCACCAGCAACTGCTCCCAGGTCATGATAGAGATATCATGAGTCCTTTCAATCCCGTTCCACCAAACTTGAGCAGGTCCATCCAAAACATATGAAGCAAATCTAACCTTCTGGTGTGGAGGATAGGCCATACCATCAAAATTCCTCTCTATGTCTAGTACCCAATCATCAGCTTTATCGACCATTCATATCTCACTTTCACCCTTAAAGGAGGGAGGTTGCATCTTCATGAACTCCATGATTGAGTACTCCTTAAATTTGTCAGCCATGGGAGGGTTTTTCAGCTTCCCTGCAATGGATAAGGAGAGAAGCTACCTCAGCATGGTCAAATCTTGTTCAAGAGTGATGACTATTCTTGTATTATTAGTAGCAGAGGCTGGGGTTTCTCGTCCTACAGATGGTCCACTTTCAGATGGAGGACTTCCTTGAGTCACTGGAGTGGTAAGGGTGGATCAATTTTTGGCATCCCAAACCTAGGGTTCCGGGGTGTCTCATAGCCAGACATATTGTCAACAGTTGATTTATCTATCGCCATGAGGTTTTGCCTACACAAGTCAAGGGTACTAGGTATAAGCATCCTAAGATAAAGGTAAACATCCTATGGGAGACAAGATTGAAATAGTTATATAACCAACTGCTAGTAGCTCTGATACCATGTTGTAAAGAGTGGGATCCTAGAGGGGAACCACTCCCTACAAGAAATAAAAAGGCAACATCCCTTGAATCAAAAGCCATATAAAATTTTTCACTAAAGGGGATGATAATTGATTCATTCAACATGTATGCATCATAACACAAAAAGCAGCAGTAGAGAGAAATACATCGATTTATTACAAAGTTTGATAACTTGAAACACAAAAAGCAGCAACAGAGAGAAATACATTGATTTATTATAAAGTTTGATAACTTGATACATCACTACACCACACATTGGTGAGTCAAAAGAAAACTATCTTAAACAAACAAGGATCTAGCTGAGGATCATCTAACCACCTCTTTCAGGTCTCTGAAAAGCTCAGCTACAAAAGTTTTTGTCCAAGTCCACCTTGTTTATCCTCTCCTTGATCTAAACTTGGGGATGGAAGCATACCCCACAAAAAGGAGAAAAAAGGGAAACATCAGCAAAAGTTGGTATATGCATACTAAATAGGAAAATTGAGCAATTTTTAGAATAAAGGACACAAATTACAAAAAGCTTTCCATAAAAAGATAAGGACTACCCAATTGGGCATAAAAGAAAGAACAGCATCAAAAGAGATACTTGCCATAACCAAACAAATAAAATCGTGCCACACTAGCACTTATAAAGGATTAGGGCACACACCCCATAATCATCCACTTGCATGCATGTGAGGTAAGCATAACACTAAAATAATAAAAATGCAAAGGTGGCCAAGCCTCACAAACTTGAAACCTGGTAGAGAGTGACGTACTGCCAAACTCCCAAATATATAACATGGGCCAAGCCTCACAAACTTAAAACCCAAGTATGGGGCACCACCACCTCCATCCCAATAATAAAAGAGGCATACTGCCCAAAACCAATGCAATTACACTACTCTAGTGCTACTGATTCACATAACATGTTTAATAGAGAGGCAAGTAGAAAGTATAGTCAGATCTCACAAAATCACCACAAAAGTGGTCAACATATACATCCACCTCACAGGTAGGCAAAAGACATCACATGTCATCATATAGAGTTCCAACATGAACAAAGAATAATAAAGAAACAAGAGAATTTCCAAACATGGTCACAAGATCAGTAACAAATAAGACACTTCACATGAAGCATAATTTCCAAAAGAACAAGATAATGTGTAGGCTAATGTCCAAAGGACCAAGAGAAAGAAGAAATATAGATTAATTGCTCAAAAAGAATAATCGAGAATGCGAACATACCTCACTTCAGAGTCTATACAAATCCAAGTCACTTCTAGATCCAAGTCTAGGCCTCTAAAGAACCTATGGAGAATATATGTAGATTTTAGATCAATACAACATTGTTTATTCAAACCCTAGAAATTACCTTTTTCTTTGTATGTGATTTAAGTTATCAAAACCATGTTGTATTTTTGGTTACCTTTTACTACGTCCAAAAAATATTTATTATATTTTTCTGACATATAAATATTTAGATATGACTTTTGCAAGTTATTATTTATTTAGATTAATCCATTAAAATCACATATTTTCAATATTAGATTTTAGTGAAAAACTTTGAATTATTAGATAGGCTATACTTTTTAATACAATGATTTATTTGTAATTTTTTTATCAATAGATAATTAGTTATGAATTTTCCAAAAGTGACAAATTAGATAATTCCACATAAGTGATTTGCATTGAGAGAGGAAAAGAAAGAGAGGGAGAGTAAGCATGCGCTGAGTTGGCCCAATAAAGTTTAGACAACTTGGTTGGCCCCACTGACAGTGCAGCAAATCGCTCAATGCAGAAAATAAAGCAAAATAGGGCGAAAAGACACTTATGCCCCTGGAGAGAAAACAAAAATGATAAAAGGAGTGAAGGGTAGGGATGAGAAAACAACTCAGGGATTCTTCCCCAACCTTGCGCCAGCCATGGTGCTGAGCAGAATGAGCAAATTTGGGCGTATCTGCGGGTCAAGATGGAAAATAAAATTGAAGGCAAAGAAAGAAAGCCAAGCTGAAATAGAACTCGCCTCGTCGATCAATTTGATTGTAGAGACCACCAAAACCCCAAGCACATTGTTGTGAAGACGTGAGAGGAAACTTGATCTTCATAGCTAATCATAAAATATGTCAAAAATTGTAAGAGTATAATGCTCGAGAAGAGAAAAATGAACACCCCAATACTCCTATTTATAGGTAAGACTCAGAAATGGGGCATAAGAAAGGTATTTGAGGTTACTTGCTTCCCAAGGATTTGGGATTTCTATAAGGAAAGAAAACTAGGACATGTTTTGAGGTTCATTCGGTGCAAATTACTCTCCTAAATCCAATGGAAGTGATTTTAGGAAGATTCGTGCACTGATCGTTGAGAAATCCTCGTTGCAGCGTAACACATAGATGAAAAATTGTTCACCTATGCACCATCTCCTACTCAAGGTAGGAGACACAATCTGGACCATACAATCTCAGATTTGATGGATTAGAAAAAGAGCTAAATTGGGAAAATCAACAAAAATTTTGTGACATTGAAATCTAATCCGAAAATAATTTTGATTAAAGTGGCGATAAATTTGTTTTCCTTTTCTCTTTCTTCTTTTGAAAGTACAAACAAATCCCACATAATATTTACATAGAGACTAACTAAGGCATGTAGATTTCGGTTATGCAATTAGATTTTCCTTTTGAGAACTTTTAATTTGTTAAATAAATCAAATATTATTTTCTCTTTCCCCATGCATTAAGGACTTTAAGATTCTCTAAATTTTATGGAACTTCACCCACAAGTTCTATTTAATATTTTAGATAAAATTTGTCATTAATTTTATATGTTGGAGAGTTTTGTACATTTATTTAATATTTTGAAGGTTCTACACACTTTCTCTCTCCTGGTTTCATCTTTTAACCAAACATCCTCCAAATTAGATAAAAATTCACCCAAAGGATATATTTATTATGTAGATTACAAATCCAAGACTAATTTCCTCTTTGGGGGTCATTTAATATTTTATTTGATATTTTGGGGAAAACTCATATCTTTTCTTTCTAAAATAAATTAAATTAATTACTATTATGTGAATAATGTAAAACTGACTCCCAAGGCAATTGGGACCCAAGGAACATGATTCTTAACTTAAATTCCACTTTGGGGATTTCTTTTAATGAGTTTTATCACCTTTAATATTTGTGGTCATTATTATTACAATATTTCATTATTATCACTATTGCTTATTTAAAAACTTCATATTATCGCCAAAAGAGTTGTGTGTGATTATTTGGAAAGAACTTTATCTAATTACTTCATTACTTCATGTGACATATTTTATGTGTCCATTATTGGACTAATATTAATGTGAGAACATTAGCTTACATTAGGGTGATATATACATACATTATCTCATTAGAGTTATATTAAACATCTTTTAGATCTAACCTCAACTTTGTTTGTCTTAGCCATAAGGTCAAAGTTCTAGGGTAGGGTTTAAGATCTAGTATGTTATAAATATCATGTTATTCTGTCATTAATCACTAGTCCTACCATGAACACATGTTCAAGTTTTTGAGTTGTTTCTAATCATGGTTAGAAATAAACCAACCACAATGTTTAAAAAGCTCAATAAATATTGTATCTACTAGGAAACATTATTAATTGTATTGGTCAAGAGGAAGACTACAAGAGTTGAGTTTTGGTGGATGGGTTATATTGGGAAGACAAAAACCAAGTTTCATTTTTTTTGTTACTACATGGTTAATGATAATAATTTTATTTATAATTTATTATTAAATGTGTCAAAATCCCACCCCACTCCTTGTGCGTATGAATAGTGATGGGGGAAATTTACAACAAGAAAATG
Source organism: Alisma plantago-aquatica (assembly GCA_963693085.1). Taxonomy (NCBI): domain Eukaryota; kingdom Viridiplantae; phylum Streptophyta; class Magnoliopsida; order Alismatales; family Alismataceae; genus Alisma; species Alisma plantago-aquatica. The sequence goes on from OY856415.1 coordinate 488,603,863, forward strand.
TTTTCTTTACCAAGTATTTAGTCACATTAAGTAAATCTTCCCTTTTGATATAATCTTTCTTACAACATAAATAATTTTCCCATTAAATTTTTGTATACAATTTATAGCAAAATTATGTTTCCATCCAATTACAAGTTCCTGATCCTTACTTCTCACAAAGAAAAATTTTGTTAGCTAAGAACTTGATTCCTTTCATTTATTTATTTATTTATTTTAAAGAAGAAAAAAATCCTTGGTGTAATGAAAAATCTATCACAAAATTCTTTGCATTCTTACCACAAAATTTCTACCAATGTCTTACAATTATACACAAACTTATTTCACCTTATATATGATATACCATCCTAAAAATTGGGTTTCCTATTTGTACATGCATCATATTAGGAACTCATTTTCCTAAATATATATTTAAGAACTTGGTCCCGTTAGACATTATAAAAACTATCAGACAAGGAATCTAGTTTCACTCACGTAATCAATTTCTCTTTAATTAATATTTTTTCTCTCCTAAGTAAAACCTAATGATTCTTAATGTGTTTCCCTCTATTTAAATTCATCCCTAAATTTGTGTTCTTCGACTATATGAATATCTTCAAAGAACTAAATTACTGAAAAAGTTTCCTAATTTCTGTTAAGTAATTTTGTTTACCATTTTCACTTGTTGTCTTAGTCAATTTAGATAATACATCATACAAGGTGAGTTAAAGAGCCTCTTTTTTACTCTCTCCATTCTATTTACTAATGTGATAATTTGCTTTTAAATGTCTAAATAAATACCCTTCGTGTTCAATGGACCTTGTTCAAGAAATTGTGGCCTTGTAGTATGATTCAAGCCTATTGGGATTTCTTGATAAGTTGCTCATTTCAATGCATTACATGCTGATTTTTATGCTTGTTGTAAACCACAAACAAAAAGTAGCTAGCGGGTATAAGTGGAAGGCCATGGAAATGTGATCTTGCAAAACCATCATGGGACCAAATAACAATGAAAAATCATGTTAATGTATCTTTGACCATTAGTTATAACATGAATACACATTCAAGTTTGCCGGTTATTACAAATGACGGTTAGACCAACCCAACCACCATGTTTAACAAGCTCGATAAAGATTGTATCAACTAGGAAACATGATTGTATTGGTCAAGAGGAAGGCTACAAGAACCAAACATTAGGAATATAGACAATAAGGAATAACATGATCTTAAGATTGGTGGATGGTGGATGGGTATATTGGGAAGAGAACATAAAAGTGTGGTTTTTGTTTGGTTACTAAGTGGATGGCGATAATAATTTTATTCATAATCATAATTAAATATGTCCAATTCCCCCCCCCACCTACTACGTGTATGTATAGTGATGGGGAAAAGTATCCGAAAAGAAACCATTTTTCTTACGAAGTAGCTAATCACACGAAGTAAATCTTCCCTTCTTTATATCGTGTTTCTTACAACATTGAAAATTTTCCTATTAAAAATAAGTGTTCATATAAAAGTATATTTTTTCACCGAGAATGTGTTCCCATCCACTATCAAGTTTCACATCCCTAGTTCTCACTAAGCAAAGCACTTTTTCCTAGAATTTGATTCGTTTAATTACTTTATTTTTGGAGAGAGAAAGTCGTGGTGTAGTGAACGTTCTATAAAAAACGTTATTTTCTTTTTGGTAACTTTTCATTTCCACTATACATTTTCTGCCAATATCTTATATTTATAAACAAACTTGTTCTACCTTATATATGAAATACCATGTCAAGAATTAGAATTCCTATTTGTAGATGCATCATATTAGGAGTTCGTTTTCCTTTAAGTATTTCTTTTAAGGACTAAATCACCTTAGATATAAGAAATTTCATTGATTGTTTGATTTCTTTATAAAAAATTATCGGACAAGAAATCTAGTTCCACAGTAGTAATCAATTTTTCTTTAGCGTTTTTTTTCTCTTCCTAAGTAAAACCCGAAGATCCCTAATCTGTCTCCCTCCTAGTAAAGCCATCCCTAAAATTTAAAAACGACTTTCCTCAATAACCAAATTTTCTGATAGTTACTTAATTTCCTTTTTTATTAATGTTTCCTACCATTTTCATGTGTTCTCTTAGTCAAATTGAGATAATACATCATATACGGCGAGTTACAGAATTCCTTGTTTTTGCTGTCTCTCCTTTTCCGTCTACGCATGCGATAAACTGTTTTTAAATGTTTAGATAAATAGCTTTCTAGTAATTATCCCTCCTTTGTTTCCCTTTCTCTTATTACCCTTCTATTTTGTCCCATGTATCGAACACGTTCTAAAAGGGAATGTGCCACCTTACAGTCTCAAAGGAGTTCGGACATGTTGGGTTTTGTTCCATTGCTTTATATAATTGAATCTCCTTACAAGTTTGTTAGAGCATCCTGAAGGCCCCTCCAATCGGTCTTTCAAGAGCAGGAGCAAGTTTATCGGTCTTTCAAGAGCAGGAGCGCAAGTTTATCGGTCTTTCAGGAGCAGGAGCGATGAACATAAAGAAAGGATATGCGAGGAAGAGCCACGGTCAGAAACAATATTGGAGAAGAAAAACGCCCTTGGCGCCAAATCCGGAATCAACAGAGACGCCCCTACCTTCAGACATCTTAATTGATATCTTGAAGCGACTACCTGTCAAATCTATTTTGAGTTCTAGGGGTGTTTGTTCCTCCTGGCGGGACTTGATTGATGCTTCTACTGGCGAATTCTTGGCTCATGCAAAAGATTGTCCAGCCGGGATGGGCATTATCGCTGTTGATAGATGTGGACGTGTTTATGTTAAAGTCGATCAGGACAGGTCTACTGCTGCAGCGGGAGCGGAAGTTGAAGCAATGGTGATGGAAACTACATTGAGCACCGAGGTCAAGAGAGCAGTTGAGAATTTTCACTATACGTTGCGCCTATCTCAATACCACAAACCCTGGTTTTATCGTATGGCGACGGTCCCTTGCCGTGGACTAACCCTAATGTACTCGGACGCCATGGTACACGTCCTCCACGTCCCGTCAAGGCAAATCGTAACCCTACCGGAGCGTCCTGATTTAATCACGGCCAAGCCGAATCGTACGTTTAGTAGGACGTTGACGTCCTTTGGGTACAGTGTCCGCAGCAATAGATACGAGATTGTCCGGATGACTGCCACATGTCTCAGTTCCAATGCGTATATTTGCAACGCCAGGTGCGACGTTTATACATTCGGCGGCGATGGTACCTGGAGAGATGCCAGGGAGAAGAATGTTCTACCGTATGAGATTGACTTCTCCGTCGAGCCGGTGTTCGCTTACGGAAAACACCACTGGCTCCAATTTGAATATGGATGGCGTTGGAGGATTCTTGCAGTGGATGTTGTAGGGGACAATTGTGAGTCTGCCAACGATATCATCACGTACAGAGAGATGATATTAGAGGGATTACAAGGAAAAGCACTTTACGAGACGAACATGTTCTTAGCCAGTGATGACAATAACCGGCGGCACAATAATATATGTATTTTGGGGAAGCAATCATGGAGTCCGATAATTGAGTTGTGGAATCTTGACGACTACGATGCCGACCGTGGTGTATGTCACTGTTCAATGGGTTGGAAAATCCACATGAGATCCTGGGGTAATTTATGCTTTAGGGGCACTCTGCTTCCCATGCCCATGCCCGTGCATGGCAACAGTGATGACGACGGTGGCAACCATACTGTCTTACCATCGGATGACAACGGTGGCAACTATACTGCCTTACCGTCGGATGACGACGGTGGCAACCATATTGTCTCACCATCAGACGATGACGGTACTCACCGCCGCCGGGCCTTTTTATGTTTGTCTCACAATAGCTTCTACCGCCAAGGACCTCACGAGCCCGACTGCAACTCATGCTTTAGTAGAATAAGCCGCTCAACGGCCCAACACGTGGCACCAAACCAGCTCGCTTGGTGTGACACCACTACTAGGACGGTGCGGCAGATACCTTTCGATTGCACCGGCGTGCCCTCCTCGTCGGACTGGCTCCATACTACTGCATGCTTCGGGCACCTGGCGATACACAATGACGATCGTGCTAAGGTACTAGAGCACAGAGATTTTGTTAATGTGCTAAAAAGGGCGTGTTGGATTGAATCCGCCGCATTGTATGAGGACTCATTCCTTGGGTTAGATGAGCTACGCAAAGAGAAAGCTGTCCTTACCAAAGAGAAGGTTGTCGCACCCTATAAAAGAAGGTAGTGGAGACGTATGGAAACAAAGCAATTGTTGTTATAACTTTTGAAAACTACGATGGAAGAACCCCCGCCCCCATCTTAGTGATTGCTTCCTACCCTATAAGGCTATGTAACCTGCATGTCAATATGTCATTATGTTTTTTCGATGATAGATTATGGTTATTCTTGCAAGTAAAAGTTGGATTGTAAAGTGTTGTTTGACAACAATAAGATTAGAACTATTCAGATGTGGATTTAGGATTTTGAAGTAGTGAGGTCGTACGAAAGATGATACATAACCACCATCTTTATTGAAAAACTGTAAGAGTTAAGTATATTACATAGTTCATAAAAGAGTTAGATGGAGTAAAAAAAAAGATTGTGTCGTAATCATTTTTATGATCTTATTCTGAAGGGATTCATTCCGCACATGCAAAAAGGAAATATATAAATTTATCATGTTTGTTGTTTGTATTGCATAAATCGACGATTTATGATTCCATGACGATTGTAGTAGCAATGTAAGGAGGAAAGAATAAATTAGAGAGGAGGTGATCGTTGTCTTGAAAGTAAAAACTTAAAAATCACATGAAATGTTAAAAATTGATAAATATTTGCTTATGAAAGATGTATTTGAATGGTTTTAGAATAACGTTAAAGTCTAAACAAATAGATACTTGGTAATTGAGTTGAGCACTCGTGTGTTTCTGTATATTCTTTTACAAAGACACGAACCGAATCCATATCTTCAATAATTTCAATCAAAAGAGGGGAAGTGAAACTTTTTATTTACTTAGTTCACTCCATGGTTATCATAACCCTGACCAAACTCACTAGTTGAACCGGTGAACTGGTCTGATTTCAGTTCAACCAATCAGATTTCAGTCCAATCAGGTTCTCTCAACTAGGAAATTAAGTGTCCATGTGGTCACGTGATACTCAAATCAGGGAGGGGGGGATCTAACTCCCATGACTGACGACAACCCTGAATCCCCTCACTTGTGATTTCCATGACTCTCCCAAGCCCTAGTCTCCAAGATTGAAGCTCTCCGTCAAGCAAGGACATCTAGCCCTCCTTTTAGAAGCCTACCACAATATGTTGGATTTGTGGCTACCGTCAAATTTGATGTTGTTATTGCCATCAATCTTGTCGCTTTCGTCATTGCATACTACTTCCAATGACATTGTCTCTTTCTCACTTCACCCTTCTCTTCTTCTTCCTCCTCTTCTTCTTCCTTCACTCTTCTTCTTCTAGCTATAGGCCACTACTCGTTCCCCCTCCCCTTTTTCCTTGTTGTTGGGCTAGTCAAATTGATAAAATGGGCGCCTCATCTCTCCCACTTCATTCTTGTCTCCCACTTCCTCTTCCTCTTCCTCTTCCTCTTCCTCTTCTTCTCCTCCTCCTCCTCTCCCTCTACTCTTTTTCTTTTAGCTCTAGGCCAGTAAACATCCCCCTCCCCTTCTATTTTTTGTTTCCCATTATATGCACTTAAAATCATGCATACTACTTGCTAAGTTCTATGTGACCTTCTCTATCACACAATTGAGTTGAGATGTTGTGCTCTTGTGGTGACGTATTGCTTGTTTGTTGGCTTCTTGTTGTGCTAACTTGTGGCTTTTGTGTTGTTTTGTGTGTCCTTTGTAGCTAGCCTTCAAGTGAGGTATAATCTCACTACCAATGGTGCCATGAATTCAATTTTTAGATTTGTTTCTTCAGCTGATCTTATATATAATTTTACTATTGGTTTGATTATTAATTATTGTTGTTAATTGTATAATTTTATCTATATCCTTGTATATTGGGATTAGTCTACCATTGTGTAAATGGTTATTGGCATCCACCCATTGTCATGTATCCAGACTATCCCTCCTATAGATATTCTCTACTTTCTCTTTGGTAACATGGCATTAGAGCATCTTAATCCACTCTTAAAAGAAGCAGCCAAGTTATCTAGACGGTGATATTATTTTTTCCATCATCCTTGTCAGCTACTTCTTCTCCATGGTGGAAGTCAAGTTCCCGCAAAAGTCATTTTTGTGAAAACATCTTTATGGTAGAAATCATATCCACCTAGATCCACATCCATGGAGGCCATCTCCATGCTAAACCTTTCTTATTTTTCCCTCATTCACTATCTATGTAGGAACATATATGTGATATCCAGCTCTAAAATCATCTTCAGTGGATGTAGAAAGGAGACGACATGTCGATTCAAAACTCAACATGTCGTGTCACCGCTAGGGTTTAACCCCCACAGTCGGCTTACATGTCACATCGCCTCTAAGGTTTACCCACGTTGTTGGCTCACTAATGGTGGGTGGTGAATAAGAAGTGCACCAAGATGACTGACCAATTCCACATCCACCAAGGCCCCACCATGATTATTTTAAGTCAGAAAATTACACCTCACCGACTTCTACAAGAGTAAAGAAAATGTCTGAGGCAAGTGTTCTCCATTCTACTAGCTCTAGTGGGACTCCTTCCTAACTTAAATGGGTTGGAAAATGAAAACCCCTACATGCATATTGATACCTTATTTGATGCATGCTCCACATGTTGCACTCCCGTTGCAATTGATGATTCCATATGCATCGCACTCTTTTCATTCTCTTTGAAAGATAAGGCAAACGAACTAGAAAAACTGAGGTGATGATGTGGGAGGATATGAAAAATGAGTTCCTCAAGAAGTTTCATCCCATATCCAAAATCACTCAAATGATAAGATAAGTCATCTCCTTCTTTAATGGCATCATAGTTGTTTTATAAAAGTTGGGAAAGGTTTTCAAAGCTCCTAAGAGATTGCCCACACCATGATGTACCACTATGTCAACTTATACAATCTTTCTACTCTAGGTTATCTCAATTGGATTGAGAGATAAATAGTGTTATACTCCTCTTCTGGTGGTACATTCATGATAAAGCCTCTCAAAGTGTTATGGCCTCTATTTGATCACTTGGATGAAGACTGAAAGCATAGAGCATCAAGTACAGTCAATGATTATGATGCAATCTTAATGTTACCCCATCTACTCAGCCACCTTCTTCATAAAGTGATTCCAATCCAAAAATGATGAAAATCCTTTCCGAAATGATGAATCTAATGAAGAGTCAAGTGGGAGGTGCCTCCAAATATTTTGCCTATTCTATTGATTCCCTTGAAGAGTAAGTCAAATATATGCAATCTTTTGGGAACTACAACAACCATGGTCCCATGTCCCAATACACGCCTGAGTGAAGTAACCACCCAAACTTCTCATGGAAATAACAAGGTGATGATGTACTAGAGTAGCTATGGCAAAATCAAGGGCAAAGATACAGTTCAAGATTTGAGAGTGAAGTGCTTGGAACATTGAGGAGCCTAGATGAGGTCAAGAATGACGTGTCCACTCATGGAAAAATCATTGAAGGGATTGAACAAAAGGTTAGATCATCTATACTTGGCTATTTTTTGTCATGAGCATGGATACTTCCTTCCCAAACCATGGTGAATGCAAATAATACAAATAGCTAAATGATAGCCCCCCAAGGATCCTATGGTGTACAACCTATGCAAGTACAATATGTCCAACAATAGCAAATCCATCCTAACCCATATGTTCCTCCCACACCACAAAAACCATTTATTTATCATTGCCCTAATCCACATACACAACCACCACAATAACCCTACATTCCTCAACAACAACCACCAACACAACAGTCATACATCCTCCAACATCCATCCCATCACCAACAACACCACCATCATCATCACCACAAACATCACAAGATCCTCATTTACCATGTTAGTAAGTTAATCTGGTAACCATCTTGATGAATGGAAAAGTTCTTCATCATCCCCAAAGCTAAAGGGGCAAAGATCATTTTGATCAAAGTTACATTGATGCTTCATGTCAAGAAAGTTTTGTGATGATGCTATGAGACCTGGTGGTTTTTCTTCACCACCTTCTATTGATTATGTGACACCAAGTGTTCCGCCCTCTACTCTACTTGGAGTGATTAAATCCCTCATGTTTTGTTATTGATCCCAACATTTCCATCACTGCAAGGTGAAGACCCTCATGTGATTTCTCAAAATGATTGAGCTCCTTAAGTAACACCTTAGTTTGATCAAGTTGATTCAAAAAAATATAGTGTTATGGGTCCCCCATTCTCGAATGTCATAGATGAGCCTTTCTCTAAAAGAAGACAAAAGCACAATGTTGATATCTTTGAACTATTTAGACAAGTCAAAGTGAACATCCCATTACTTGTACCATCAAGAAAATTTTAGTCTCTCAAAAAAAATTGAAGGATTCTTGCACTTTCAAAGGGAATACTATAGGAACAATGCCAAAGAGAATCAACCTCACCGAGCATGTGAGCTCTATCTTGCAATGTGCCCTTCCCCTCAAGAAAAATGACCATGGCACTCATGTAGTTCCATGCCACATTGGGGAACATCTTATTGAGAATTCTTTAAATGATTTGGTCTAGAGTGAACCTCCTGCCTTATAGTGTATATATTGAGTTGGTCTTGGATAAACTAAATTTGGAAAACTATACCAAAGTATTAGCTGACCGGTATATCAAAGTCCCAAGGGGCGGGGTGGATATACTTGATATGGGAGAGGCAGTGGTGTTCCCAACAGGCTTCATTGTTCTAGATATGGAGTCAGAGAATAAGAATATTCCCATCATCTTAGGAAGTCCCTTCCTGGATACAAAGTGATGCTGACATCCATGTATGCACTGGAAGAATCAAGGCTACCTTCATGAATTTGAGCTTGATCCTCAACATCTTCAAGACATCATCACCCAAGAGAAGAACAAGAAGGACATATTTGAAGAGGAAAGTTGTGAGGACCTCCATCCCTTGGATGAAAGTTTTTTTTAATACCAATGATAAGGAATTGTACTTCAATAATGTGACAGTAACTTTTTTCAATAGATGAATAAGAAGTGTGCACAGCCTCGATAAAGGCATTAAGTTAGCACTTGTGGGAGGCAACCCAGGTTTTGAGATCTTTTTCACTCAAATCTTGTTTGGTTACAGTTTTTTTATACTTTCTAAGAAATACACATACACACTTGATAGTTTTGTTATTTTTGATTCATGTTATAACAAAAACATAGTTGAAAGAATGATTCATGGAGTGGACAAGAAAAGAGAACAAATTAAATTGAACTAAAAAAGCTATAGGAAATCAGCCACCATGACCATTTTTTCAACACGACTGTGGTACCATCTAACCAAAATGGTCGTTCTCCACAGAATGGCCATGGTATCCCAAAAACTTACAGCTTGAAGTAAAACTTGGGTCACCCCCCCTCTTGATTTTAGCCACCACAACTTCTTGATCATTACCCTATCTTCTAAGCGTTTATTCTTGATGAGGATAGCATGTTTCAAAGCTTGGGGTGGTAGGGCCATAAATCTTTGTTTTGCTTTGCTTGTTCATTCTAAATTATACTTGAGATGATCAACATTTTAACTAACCCCCCACACGTATCGAGATACACTTTCTCATTATATTTTGCACGCTTTCTCATCATTAAGCTTGTTTCCTTGCATTTTTCTTTACTTTTACAAAAAATGAACTTTTTTTCTATGCCACTCATCAGTGTTGCATTCTATGTATCTTTTGATAATATATTGTGTGTCATTAGATAGAATTTTCTTTCATGTAATTTTATTGCCTTATATAGTAAATGTTGTAGTGAAAGGGGGCATTTGGCACCATTTTGTCAATTGTCCCCTTGCTTTAAACATTTTTTCTACAAAAGCTTATTCTAACTTAAATATTTATCTTTTTAAATAGGTATTTGAATTAGATGAAATGGATAAATGCACTCCCGTTAGCATTTGATTATGACTCAATGATCTCAAATTTCGAATTTGTACATGTTCTCCACTTTTCTTGTCAAACATTAGTTTGATTGGTTAAAATTCAATTGAGGAAAGCCATAGAGATGTTCATAGATACTTAAGTCTTGTGAATAGAATGTGGTTTACCATAGTTTCTCATTCATCATGGTTTTGTTAATTGTTTGTAAGAAAAACTATTGGAATAGTTTGCAATGCAAGAGACCTTGTGTGAAGATCCACGTCATTTGACCCCTTTCTTGATCCATTCTTCTTTCATCATTTCATATCCCTTTACCTCATGAAAAGATGCCCAAAAAGGTACAAAAATAATAATTTTGGCCACCCTCCAATAGTTTGGAGTATCCAACACTTCCTACACTACCTTTCTCTCATGACACCACTTAGACCTAGCTACATAAGGGTCAAAAGAAAAATGAAATAAAAGATGCTCACTCCTATGTAATAGCATCTAAGAAAATAAAAGACAAGTGCTCCTATGTGATAATAGCGCTCCAATACATTTCCAAAACCCCCTTCTTCTAATTGCATACCTCTAGCCATCTTCCCCTTATTCCTATCCAAGTGGTTCATGTGGGTGGATTTCCATGTAAGGTTGAAGGCACACAAGCAAAACCACATCCCTAGATGTTGTAGAAAATTACAAATATCAAATGGTTTTACCCAAAGCTTTATGAATACTATATTACTTGCACTAGTTGTAGTACCCTATATGGAAAGTATTTGTTTTTTGTGTGTTGATTTCATGAGATTAGAGAAGTGGAACATATGTATTAATCCATGCTTGAACTTATTTAGTCAACAATCATGTACTTGAGTGCATTTATCATTTCATTATGAATTAAATTTTAAAGAGATATTTAGTTGGAGCATACTTCAGGACAAGTATGTTTTGACCGTGGGGTGGGGATGGACCCATAGTATAGCCCTCCAACTTGTGCTATTTTGTATCATATTCACAACAAGACATATAGAATGCATGATATTTACCAAAAATATCACTTTATGACTAATGCATTTATAGTTATTCTTGCATTTTTTATAGGTACTATGGCACTAATTCATAGAAAGGATACATATAATGAAGCCCAAAGTGATCCCTAAAGCTATTCCAACCTACCCCCCAAGTGACCAAGGATCAAGTTGAAGAAAGGAGCACCATATATGTACACTTGTAAGACCAAAGTACAAGCTAAAGTCCATGGTACATTGCTACGGTTGTACTACTAGAGTGAAAATCACATAATCAAATAAAGTCAATGAAAATCAACCACCATGGCCATATTCATCATAATTATCATGGTTCCTAAAGGCCAACACAGTCATATTGACATTAACCCAAGATGCCCGTTATGAAAAGCATGATCTAGTACTACCTCCTCCTCCATAATTATGGAACCCGCCATGGTTGTGCTACCTTCAATCCACAATGGTCGTGGTGCCTACCACGGTCATGCTACTTCACTTTTGGAAACCCAAATTTTATATACTATGGTCATGGTGACCACCACGGTCATTCTACCCACCTAACCCTAATGCTTCCTTTTACAATTTTACCACTTTATCCTCACTTAACCCTAGATTCCATGGGCCACAATGTATACACTAATGGTGTCCTGAAGTCTAAGTTTGGTTGCTCCTAGCCTCCACAATTCCCACCCACTCCTATCTACTCCTTAAATCCATTTCCTTTCATGTTCTGCCCCAAAAATCTAGTTTTCTAGGGTTTTGACCATATCCCTTCCACTTCTCATGACATTCCACCCACTTGAAGGAGGAGGATGAGCTTAAAGTTGTTCGAGTTGAAGAGTGGAGCCCCTTCACCCACGTTCATTGAGTTCCTATGCTCTCTTTCCCTTTCTTTGTTATTTCATTTATCATGAGTATATAAGTACCCTTTGTGGACCTTTTGGGAGCAAAACTATGTAATTATGATACAATGTTGAAGAATATATATGTGTCATACTCTAATTTTATTGCCTAATGCTATATTATTTCTTGTTCTACTTTCCTACCTCTTTATATTGTAGTTTGAGATATTGAACTTGTAGGAAAATATGGATACGTAATATGCACCGGAAACAAAAAATTTACTACCATATTCCTCATAAATCAGCATATCGCATCAACAACTGTAAGATGGACAGGATGCTTTCAAGGATATACCTAGTCCTAGAGAAAGTCTAGTGACATCTTCTCATTATTGTAGTCATGCATCACTCCTAGTTGCATTGGGACTCATCTGTAGAAACTCTTGGTCTCCACCATGAATAGCATACTCAGACGACGTCTGCAGCAACTCCTCCATGGACTGCAGGCTGAAGTTTTCCTCCTAGCGATGGGCAAAGGCCACCTTGCCTCTATGGAAGTCCACACATACCACCTAGAACTATTTTAATCCTACTAGAATAGACAAGAAGGAGTTGTTCCTCCCATTGGTGTACTAGTCATCAACTTTCTCTCCCACAATTGTTTCTTCCTTGCTATCCCTCCTATTAGCGGGTAGGACTAGCTCAGGATCTCTATCGGTTACCACAACCAAAAAGGACAAAAATTGTTAAAAGAAATTGAGTTGTGTTCTACAAAGCCCCTAGTACCCCTCTATTTATAGGAGGGGTTAGGGTCTGGGTTCCTTATATGTGTGGGAGTGGAAAGGATCGTAAGATCTTGAATTTTTGTAACATGCAAGCACTAAACCGGTCGGTTGGAAACTGAACCAGTCGGTTCATAGGCGATCCAACACCCTACAATCCAGTCATTTTTCCTATTTCCCAGTTGCATATGAATTTGGCAATTCATTTCCAATTTATTATAAACATCCATTCCTTACACCAATTGAATTGAACAATTGAAACTATCAAATTTTCTCATGAATTTGAGAAAGTCACTAGAACCTTCAATTGGAACAACTAAGGTGATCGGTTTACTAGGTGAATCGGTCGTCTCATCCAACCCAAGACGATCGGTTCACCCAATGAGCTGACTGGTTGGTTCCCTAATTCATGTAGAACTCAGCCAATTTAATTTCTAATCAACCTGACACTTCAAATGGTCATCTCATCACATAAGCCGATTAGTTGAGAGATCGATTAGCTAATTTGTTGCTCGCATTGAATACTTAAACACTTCTAGTAATCAATCCAATCATCATTTAAGATCAAGCTCTTATTCTAGGTCAAGAACTATGTGTGTGACCCTATAGGTCCCATATTACATTGACAGTGAATGTCTATAACCAATTATGACATCGCAAGCCATGAGTTGTGCCTAATCACACATAAATGCTATCCAAGTAAATGGAAAGTTGGAAAACAACTTCAACCTATGATATGTGTATGGTGTTATAGTGTTTGTATAATTCCTTTTCCACTGATATCTAGATTGAACTCGAGGCATGGAGTAGTCATCCTCTTCAACATTAAATCTTGTTCCTTAAACTAAAGCAGACTGTCTGATATATATATATATATATAAGCTCAATATCACATATTGACTCACATGTGCATGGCCATGCATTTCTCAAGTCTTGCTTATTAAGAGGCCTAGGATATCATACTTGAATACGAGGGACAAATCCCATCTACATCATTCGCATTCAGTCCATGTGTGTCACAGTCACCCAATAATCATTGTTATGGCTGCCCTTATTCAGGATTACATTTGATGATGCCAAAGCATACGAAATGACATGTGATGAGTGTAGTGACTTTAGGTCTAAGAACAACAATTTCCACTAACACTACAAGAGTTGACTATGACTACCATTGTAATGGCTTCCATGTGTCACTCTCATGGTGGGTCTGTCTGATCACTATTATCTAACATGTATCTATGTGCTTCGTTTGATATCACATATCATGACTGATGAGATTTCATCATCAACAAACACACATTCTAGTCTTATGTGTTATTTTTTTCTATCAGCCTTCCACAATAAAATCTGACAAGGGACATAACAAAAATATATGAACTCTTCGCATACATATGATCTCATTATCCAGGTCCTAAACCTCAAGACATGTGTCATTGAGTACCATCGTACTTTAGACATTTATTATGTTACTTCATTATGTCATAACTGAATAAAACATAATAAATTGGAAGCTTGCCTTTATTATTAATCAAATCATTTACAAATTATGCCATTACAAGCATCATATGATTGGCTCTCTGGGCATACATATCAATAGACTCCCACTTGCACTTAGAGACAATCACCCACGAATCTTATCATGAGTGACCTAACATGACCATCATGCTTCTACTGTGAAAGTGCCTTTATCAAGGGGTCGGCAATATTGCTCTCAGTCGATACTCTATAAATCTTCACATCTCCTCATTTTACAATCTCTAGTATGAGATGAAATCCCCTTTGTATATGCTTGGAATGTTGATGTGATATGGGTTCCTTAGCTTGTGCAATAACTCCATTGTTGTCACAATATAGCTAAATTGTTTCGATGATGCTTGGAACAACCCCAAGTTAAGAGATGAACTTCTTGATCTATACAGCCTCTTTTATTGCACTTGATGCAGCAACATACTTGGCCTCTATTGTAGAATCAGCAATTGTCTCTCACTTGGAACTCTTCCAACTCATAGCTTTGTTGTTTAGGCAAAACATAAATCCATATTGTGATTTGCAATCATCTTTATCGGTCTGGAATCTTGAATCAGTGTAACCCTTTACCACCAACTCTTCCTCTCCGCCATATACCAAGAACTGATACTTAGTCCTTCTCTAGTACTTGAGGATGTTCTTCACGGTTGTCTAGTGAGCGTCACCTGGATCTGAGTGATAGCTACTTGTCATGCTCAAAGCATACAAGAAATCGGGACGGGTACACCACATTGCATACATGATTGATCCAGTTGTTGATGTATATGGAATCAAAATCATGTGTTCCCTTTCTTCATAAGAATTGGGAAGCTTTAGAGATTGTAACATTGTGTCGCATGGGTAGGTTTCCTCTCTTTGAGCTCTTCATGAGGAACCTTAGTCAGTTTCTCCCCTTCCCCTTACTCTCTCCATTCCCACTAGCTCTAGGTGAGAGATCTAAGTGACTAGGCTTGATCTCCCATATACACTTACTCAAAATACTTGTGTAGTGGTTACATGGATATATAAGGAGGTGGTATATCCTTCACCTATACTACATGCCACTCCTTGTCTCTAAGTGTATTAGGAAGACCACTCCTATAAACCTAGACTTGGATAATGTATGATAATACACAACTATGCCTTAGTTAATAAATCCTTGTAAGGGTAAATGAGAATGTATATGGACTAGTTCCCCTATACACTACCATGCCACCTATGGCCAACTAATAGGGTAGGGTTCATATCCTACATTAGTCCTTGTTGTTTGGTTTGATAGATTTCTTTTTGGATGTAGGTGCATGAATAAGACCTAATACATGTTTAGTTGTTTGATATCCCCCCCAAACAATCTACCACCCTAGTTACTTGCTAAATCCCTAATTTTCTCTCTTGCTAGTTAATTGCTTTTTGATTGCTTAGTCTACTTTCTTGCCTTGTTCATGTTAGTTAGTTTTTGCTATAGTTAATAGTGCTTTCTTATTTTTGTATGCTAGGTTTTACTTATTGGATTGGTTCGTTAGTCTTCCATTTCTTAGTTAGTCTCTCTTCCTTAGTTAAGTGCATTATTTAGTTAATTGTCTTATTTATTGGTAGTTAGGATTGCTCTTGCTTACTTAGTGTAATTGTTATTCTTGCTTGGTTAGCTAGCATTAATTGCCTATGGATGATATGGGTTTGATTCTTACTTTCTCTTAATTTTTTGTTCACCCTAGTGTAGTTCAAACCCCAAAAAATCATATTCTATACTTTAGAACAACCCATCTCCCTAGTGTCATACCCTACTCCTCTTGGATTTGATCCTAACTTGTAGTTTTATCAGTACTACATCCTAGGTATGTGCATTTAGGGATTAGTATAATAGAGTGTCATTTTGTTTGTATGTATGACCAGAGAGCCAATCATATTATGATTGTGATGTCATATTATATAAAGGATTTGATTAATAATAAAGGCAAGCTTCCGATTTATTATGTTTCACTCGTTATGAGATAATGAGGAAACATAATGAATGTCTAAAGAATGATATTACTCAATGACGTATGTCTTCAAGTGTGTGACTTGAACAATGAGATCATAAAAATGTTAAGAGTATGTACATTCTTGTTATGTCCCTAGTTGGATGTCACCGTGGAAGGTTGATAGACAGCAACAACATTTAAGACTAGAATTTGTATTGGTTGATGACAGAATCTCATTAGTCATGATATGTGATATCAAACCAAGCACATAGATACTTGTCAAACAACAGTGTGTTAGATAGACCCACCTTGAGAGGGACACATGGAAACCATAATTGGTGGTCATAGTCATAGTGAAGGTGGTGATTGTGGTTCTTAGATTTGAAATCACTACACTCATGGCATGTTGTTCGATGTGCTTTGACATCATCCAACCTGACCTTGAATAAGGGTGCCATAAAGATGATGATTGGGTGCACTGTGATACATGGGGATGATTGTGAGTGATGTAGATGGGATTTGTCCCTCCTAATTGAGTTTGATATCCATGCCACTTGATAAGTGAGACTGAGAAAAGCATGTGCATGCATGTGTGAACTAATATATGATATTGAGGTCACATATATCTCAAATAGTCTGCTCTAGTTCAAGGAACATGGATTAAATGCTGAAGAGGATGATGATTATATGCCTCGAGTTCATTATGGATATCAGAGACAAAGGAACTAGACAATCACTATAACACCTGACACAGATTGTAGGCTGAAGTTGTTATCCAACTTTCCATTTACTTGGGTAGAAATGATGTCTGACTAGGCATGGCTCTTTGCTTGTGATGTCATAAATCAATTATGGACATTCACTATCAATGTAAATTGGAACCTATAGGGTCAGACAGATAGGATACACATAGAATATGAGTTTAATCATCAATGATAATTGAATTGATTACTAGAGTGTGTAGGTATTCAATTTCAAGCAACAAATCAACTGATTAAACTCCCAATTGATCGATTCAAGTGTTGAATGACCGGTTGGGGCGCCAGGTTGATTTGAAATTGCATTGGTTGAATTTTGCATGAACTAGGAAAGAAAAACGACTGGTTCACTTAGAGAACTGATCAGTTCGGGTTTGTGAGACAGATTTTTCATGAAGTGAGATGACTGGTTCGTGGTTCAAATTGATTGAATCAAGAATTAGTGTTGGTGTCATGTTGTGCATTAATTGGATTAGAATCGCCAATTCATCTACGATTGAAAAACATGATGAAATGACTTGTTCACTGGTTGAGTCAATCGTCTCACATGCCAATTGATCGGTTCGTCTCACAAACTGACCATTTCGCATGTCGGAGGATGTGAATGTTCATGAAATTCTGGTGACTTCAACTCCCACTCATATTGGGAACCATGAACCTAACTGTCCTATAAATAGAGGGGTACTAGGATATTCTCAGACACAACAACTCAGTTTCCTCTAACAATTGTTGTCCTCTCTGGTTATAATAACCAATAGAGAGCTTGAGAAAGTCCTACCTAATAAAGGGAGGGATAGTAAGGGAGAAAAATTGTGGGAGAACAAGTTGGTGACTAATACACCAACAAGAGGGACAACTCCTTCCTATTTATTCTAGTAGAATGATAGGAGTTCTATGTGGTCCGTGTGGACTTCTCTAGAGGTGTGGATACTTTTCCCTCTAGGAGGACAACATCATACTGTTGTCTGTGGTGGAGACTAAGAGTTGTTACAGATGTCATCCAAGTGCGGCTAGAAGATAGTTGCACAACTCAACAAGGGATTAGTTGTTGGACTTGATTGAGGACCAGGTATGACCTCGTTAAACCAACTAAGAGTTGTTACAGATGTCATCCAAGTGTGGCTAGAAGATAGTTGCACAACTCAACAAGGGATTAGTTGTTGGACTTGATTGAGGACCAGGTATGACCTCGTTAAACCATCCTTCCCATTACAAAGATATTGACGATCTTGCTATTATGGGAAATATGGTTAGAAAATTATGTTTCCACTACCTACTCCGATGTCGTATTTTGCAACAGTGGTATCAGAGCAACATCAATTTACTTGGTATAATCTATATGATTGGATTTTTGTTTTTATTGTTTATTTATTGCATATGATGTGAGTATTTAAAATTATTAATGTGCATATTCGATTAAAGACCACATACAATCCCAAACTAATTTATATATGATAAATATGTAATTTACATGTGTCACCCTAAAATTGGTTTTGATGAAGGATGTGTAGCATGGTTATGTCCAACAACCCAAATATTTGTATGTGGTTGGATGGTTTATTTTATTCCTATTATATGTCGGTTTGCATATCGAGCATCTACCTTCTTGTTGCCAATGTAAAAGTATTATTCTTTCCTACCTTGCTCCCCTCAAATGTAACTCAAGATTTCTAGTTATCATGTAATAAGTTTAATAGCAAAAGGATAGAGTCTTTTCTTATAATGATGAAGATGACGATCAATGTTAGATGAGCTGACCCTTTCACATGGCCAGCCAAGCAGCTGGAGGACCAAAGAGGGCAGACCATAGGAGGAGCAAACTGACCAGATGGTAAACCCATTCGACTATTTGGAGATCTAGACATAAGTTGGACAAGGGGCCAAACAATCATTTCAGACGACCAATCGATCGGCCAAGAGGAGAGATGACCGGTTCAAGGGTTGAACTAATCAACCCAGATTGGCAAGCATAGATCTACACCAATAATAGGTTCTTGCATGAGATGTAGACCTAGGTGGTAGTAATTCCTTGTGTCTCCAAGGAATTACAATAGATATGGATATAACCATCGCTAATGTTGTACATTGCATGTTTACATTGTGAATTATAGCATGTATATGATATGTACTATATATGTGGTGATTGGATATGTATATGTATATATATGGTATTTATAAAATCCCCCAGTCCAACATATTAAGTCTAAGATGCTTTCCATTAGCACTCAGCCAAGTGTAGGTTACACCCTAGCATGGTGCGTTGTCCATCTTGTGGAAGTATGATGGTAGTATTGTAGATCCGATCAAGCAGAGTTCACTATTATCATGTCGACTTTTGGTTCAGGCTTAACTGGGTGACCTTAATATGATTAAGCACCTAGAGGCATATTGATGACTATGGAAAAGAGTTGTGTATATCATCTATCCAAGAAATGCATGAAATGTAATTGACAAATGTTGTCTACCTTAATGATTGATTATGGATGTTGGCATTTGTGGGGGACAATCGAACTATTTTGGATCTTGGCTCATTAGAAGTTTGTTCACTGCAATCTTCCAAGTTGATAATTAAGGGTTTTCAATTTGATCAAAATGATGAGAGTGATAGCTAAATTAAAGACCTAATCAACATTGTCAAGTTTTATACAAATAAAATCAAATCAAAATTGAGTTTTGACTAAATTGCAAATTATTTTGTAGAATCAAATGACAACACATTAAATGTGAATAACTTCCATGACTGGTTTAGGATGTTAAGAATCGTTCTCACACAAGAGTGAAAGCTCTATGTCCTGGAGACACTAGAGCCAGATAAACCTCTTGAACTGCACCTAAGGCTAACAGGGATGCTTATAAGAAGCATATTGAAGATATTGTTGATGTCAAGTGTTTGATGTTGTGCTCAATAAACTATGAGTTGTAAAGTCAGCATGAACATGGATGTTATTGATATGGTCACACATCTTAAAAACATGCTCTAAGATTAGGTAAGATAGGAGATATATGATGTCTCTAAGGCATTATTCAAATGTAACATGGTAGAAGGATATATAGTAGGTCCTCATGTACTATTCTCATTGGGTATGTGGAGAACCTCTCTAGACTATGATTCCCCTTGGGTCAAGAGTTGGCCATTGATGTGATTCTACAATCTCTGTCAGAATCATATATTCAATTTTTCATGAACCACAACATGAATGACTTTGACAAGTCATTGATAGGGTTACTTTGCATGTTGAGAATAGTTGAGGCCCAAATGAAGAAAGACAAACCCAAGTTTGTGATGATGATTATCAAGACAAAGGGAAGGTACAATGCAAAGGAAAAGCTAAGAATAGTTCTAAAGAAATGGGAGGAGTAAAGGAGGGAGGAAATTGTCACCACTGTCACCAGAATGGACAGTGGAAAAGGAATTGCCCTCTCTTCATAAAGGAAATAAAGAATATGAAGGAAGGGGTAGAGATCTCTACTTCAAGTATAAACATTATAAGATAAATTTGTTTACTTCTTAATCTCAGTATGTGATACCAGATGGGGATTTGGCATACATTGATGTGCAGGATTTGATAAGAAGTAAAGCCTTTATGAAAGGGCAAGGATGGACTGTGTGGAGCAAGAGTTGCTACAGCTTCAATCTCGACTTAGAATTTATCTTCGCCCATTGGGCATGTCATAGATTTAGTTGAACTACTATTTCATTATGCCAATAATAGAAACATTTTACTTTGTGCATCTTATCTGACAAGGATGATAATGAATAATTAGATGTTAATGGTTCAATTTCAAAGATGTGATCTTATATGGAAATGCCTGAAACATCTAGTGATCTTTATATGGAAGGATCTAAAGATGAATGTTTATTATGTAAATACCAAAATATTATAATTGATAACTCAAACAATCTATGGCATTGTCAGCTAGAGCACATATATGAGAAATGCATTACTAGAATTCATGTTTGATGTTTATCTAGACTCTTTTTTTATTAAACTAATAAGAGACGTGCAATTCTTATTTATGAGAAACATAAAAACCCACATCTCACTAGGTGTAGTGGAATAATAAGCATTCTATTTGTTATTATACATGTTGATGTATAAATATCTTTTAGAATAAATTTTAAAGATAGTTATTTGTACTGAATTATATTCACTGATGATTTTAGTTGATATAGGGCTTGTATTTGCTGAAATAAAAACATAAAATCTCTTGAAGTGTTCAAGGAGAATATAAATGAAGTACAACTTTGATAAAAATATTAAGAAACTTTGACATGATCAAATATTGAAATACTTTACATTAATAGTTTGAGAACCTTCTAGACATACCGTGATAGTGTATCATAGGTCAAATCCACCTGAAATGTGATAATGTATTAGAAAGAAGGAATTATATAATTATGGATCATGATGTGATTATCATTTAATCTAATCTTCTAATCTCCTCGTAGATACATGCTTTACACTAAACTATGTACCATCTAAAATGGTTCAAAAGATGGCATATGATATTTGGTATGGGAATGTCTCGATATGTCTTAAGGACTAAAACTTATATAAAGAAAGTAGATTCTTGAAAAGTTTATCCACAAATCATAATTGTTGAACACTACCTTTAATCCTAATCTGATAACAAAATGTTTTTTGCTCGGATAAATGAGTTCTGAAAGAATCAGTGGGATTAAAAGTAGAATTCAAAAGGTTCGAGGTTGACAAAGAGGTACAATGGGAACAATTGGGAATCACAAATCATTGTGGAATCTTAAGTTCCTAATGTAACACATAACCTCATACGTCTAGTAGAACGCATCTGATCTTGAAAGATTGTGAATTTGATAACTCAGATAGGTTGATCATAAGATGATGAGCCAACAAATCAACTAGAAGCTATTGAGAACCATAATCTAAGAATTTTCTTAAGGTCGGTATGGAGTCCATATACACTAACAAGGTATGACCTTGCTAGTACCCTAAAGGGGTAAAACCAATAGGGTGCAGTTGGGTTTTCAAGATGAATACCAACATGGATAACCTAAAAGGACAGATTGGATGTAAAGGTTTTCAAATAAGCTCAAAGTGTTCAACATGATGAAATCCCTTTTTCCAATTGTCATGCTTGTTATTGCATTTTACATAGACTATGAGATTTGGCATGTGAAGAATAAATTTTCATTCTATAATAGGAATAATTTGGAAGGGCATGAGAGGTCAAAATTGAGATCATTATAGGCTGCAAAAATTATGTTTTTAACAAAGTTGCACTCAAAGACAAGATGGTGAGTATCTTCGTAACCATTTAAGAAAAGAAAGGAGACAGAGGCAATCTGAATGCCCATATTTTTGACATAGTCTCCAGTGGGTAGCTTGTTGTGGAAGGCCTTCCAGGAATGAAAGATATAGCGAGGGGGGCTTTTAACTTCCAAAGTGATCTGAGAAGGGGTTCTTCCTATGCACTAGATCTTATGCTATTCCATAAGTCTTTAAGCTTTGGATTATCTGAATCCTTATAAACGATAAAGCCAGACCCACCCCGAGGGGAGGATTTCTCAGCTATGAGGTTCCTAAGCTTCTGATTGAGCCTTTTGTCCACAATCAACCAAGTTGAATCAGTGATAATGTCACTAACATAACAGTCGTGACTCAGTCTAGATTTGATGTAGGATTCCTTACTAATGACTTCTTCAATGAATACTTTTCCCTTAATCCAAGGGTCCAACCACAATTTAGTGTTGCAACCATCCTATAACGAAATTAGTGTCATAAAGAATGGTAGTTCTATATTTGAAGATCCTCTATTTCAGCCATGACCAACTAGAGTTTGGAGAGGCTAACCAGAAGGTGTGCTTCTTTAAGTATTTCTCATTTATCCACTTAACCCAAATAATGTCCTTTGAGGCAAGATTCCAAGCATTCGAGCAGGTGGAGGACACGAACATATGCTTTTTTTTCTTGATGCCCAACCCACCTTCCACTTTTGGTAAAGTGACTTTGTCCCATGCTATAAGGTGAAGGTTTGATTTGTTTTCAGATTTGCCCCAAAGGAAATCACGACATAGCTTGTCAATCTGGTTGCAAATTGCATCTGGTAGATGAAAAGAAGATGACCAGTAGATGTGAATGGAAGATAAGGTTGACTTAATGAGTTCACATCTCCCTACAAGAGATAAAGATCTCGCCTTCCAAACTTCAAGTTTTGTTTTTACTTTATCAATGAGAGGATGGCAATCACGGCTTCTGAGCTTACCAATGAACAAGGGAATCCCGAGGTATTTCATAGCTTGCTTGCATTCCTTCATATTAAGAAAATCTAAGATCTGTTGTTTGGGAGAGCCTTTACTAAAAATGGCTGAGCTTTTATCAGAATTTAAGTTGAGACCCGAGGCTTCTCCAAAAGAGTTAAGAACAGCATTGATAGTTATGGCATTTTCTAAGGTTGCTTCAGAAAAAATCATAAGATCATCCGCAAAGATGATGTGGGACACAGAGAGTTTTTCAAATGCCTTTATAGGATTAAGACTTTTTTTGGAAATGTTGCATTCAACATCTCAGATAGACCTTGCATAATAATAACAAACAAATAAGGGGCAATGGGATCCCCTTGCCTGATCCCATTTTAGAGTTTAAACTTAATGTCTAGATCACCATTAACTAACACTTGGTAAGAAGTAGAAATGAAGAACTCACAAATCCAACTGATCCAATTAAGAGGAAATCCCATTTTATAGAGAACCAAGAAAAGATAGCTCCACTAAATAGAATCATAGGCTTTAGTGAGATCAATTTTAAGACACATGTTGTTCTTAGAGTTAGCTTTGCTGAAATCATGGATAAGTTCATTGGTAAGCATGACTGCATCCTTGATGCTACGCCCTTTCATGAATGCACATTCATTGGGACCAATGATATTAGGAAGAACTTGTTGTAATCTATTCGCCATTACCTTCAAAATAATCTTAAACATCACATTGCAAAGTGCAATCGGTCTCCAATTTTTTAGTTCATTGTAGTCTTTCTCTTTAGGAATCAATGTGATGAAGGTATTGTTTGCCTCTTGAAGTAGCTTTCCATTCCTAAAGAACTCCAAGATTGCTTCACTAACATCTTGCTTAATAATGGACCATGTCTTCTTGAAGAAAACTACATTAAAACCATCAGGCCCAGCGGCCTTGTCTAGATTCAGGTTATCTACGATATCATCAATTTCCATTTGGGTGACAGGGAGCATAAGTATTTATCTATGCCTATCAGTAATCTTGGGACCATTCCAATCGCCATCTACTACCCCCCCTTGTACTATTATTGTTGAAGAGTTTTTTATAGAACTCAGAGACATGATTTTTGATAGTACTTACATCATAAGTAGTTGTGTTATCAATGACAAGAGATCTAATACAGTTCCTCTATCTTCTAGTCCAAAGAGAAGAATAGAAAAAACTAGTGTTCCAGTCCCCTTCTCTTATCCATTGGACCCGAGATTTCTGCCTCATAAGTGTTTCCTCTTTAAGGGTGGCTTCATGAGAAATCTTTCTTAACTCAATAACAGTAGAGTTTAGGACCTCATTTGTAGGATCTGCATCCGCATTTACCTGAGTAGTAAGAGCATGGCTCCTTTTGATTCTAGCATCTAAGAAGTAGTTATGAACCTTGGATCGATTCCAATGGATCAGATCCTTTCTGACCAACTGAAGTTTTTGATAGACCCTATACATGGTAAACCCTTCAAAATTAGTAGACCAAGCATTGCTAACAATATTTAAGAAGTCTTTTTCATTTGCCCAATTGTTAATAAATTGGAATGGTGATCTCACAATATGAGGGTTTCCCACATGTAGAGTGATGATTTTGTGGTCACTGACCACATTAGAAATAACACAACCATAAAAATATGCCAAGTCATTAATAGCTTCAGCATTGTAAAGAAGCTTGTCAATGTTTGATGTGACAAATCTACTTCCTTCTTAGTGGTTATCCTAGGTAAAAGGAACTCCACTCAGATTAAGATCATATAAAATGTTGTTCAGAACACACTCGTTGAATTCCTCTATAGCCTTCTTAGTAGGGGGCAACTTCCCTATTTTTTCATGATCAAATCTAACAGCATTATAGTCACCAATAAGGAACCAGGAGTCGTCAATAGAAGTAGAAATAGAGGAGATAGTATCCCATAAAGAGGTTTTGTCATGATCTTTAGTATGTCCATAAATTGCAGAAAGGAAAAAAATTCTATTATCCACATTGACTTCACAGTGAACAAGTTGATCAGTAGCAGAGACTTTGTGGATATCACAAACATTGTGATCCCAAAACAATTACTCTACCCAAAGGATGTGAGTAGTGGTTGGAAACATAATGGAGGTTAGGAAAGTATCTAGATAAGAATGAAGAGAGTTTCATGCTTCTTATTTTGGTTTCTAAGAGAATAAGAATTTGACCTGAAATCCTCCTTAGTTCCTCCTGGATGGCCAAAATCTTGTTGCTCAACCCTCTCACATTCCAGGAGGTGATTTGGAGATTCATCTTGACCCTTGGGCTGGATCACTTCCAGCCTCAGTTTTAGAATTAGAGTCTTTCATCTTAAGGTTCATCTCTCTCTTATTAGCAGGTGAAAAGATAAGAGTCTATAAGTCTTTGGGATAGCCCATTGATGGCTTTGGGAATGATCACTGGAATCTCACTAGTTTGAAATGGAGGAAAGGGTGTTGAAGGAATTGATCTTGTATTGCTATTATTAGCACTTCCAGTAGTAATAGATGAATCTTTAAATCCAAAATCCATGGAAAGTAGTTTGCAGACCTCATCATCGTGAGGGGAGATCCCACATTTTCTATAAACCTCCAAAACCTCTAATAACAACTCCACTGAGGATGAACTTTGCATCTTATCAGTACCCAAATCATTATTATGCAAGTCAGGAGGAGCTTCAGCCAGAATGTACTTGCAGTAATCGTCATCGTGACCAAAATGGTCACAGAATTTGTAGATAGTCGGCTTACCTTCATACTCAATATTTACCCTTGTAATATCACCTTCATCACTCAAGAGGTCCATGGATGTCTGAAATTTTTTAGAACATGGGAGGAGAACCATCATACAAGCATATTCAATTCTAGTAATAGACTTGGTCGGATAGTCAGTACAAATCGGGAGACCAAGTAGGGAGCCACTTCTTTCAAACATCCTTGCATCCCACAGCTCTAGTGGTAGATCATAGATGCGGACCCAGATCGGAGAGTCAAAGAATTCATACTTTACAAGAGGCTCACCTGGTTGCCATTTCGAGAGTACCATGGGATGATTCTTAACAAACCATGGGCCGCATCTAACAACGTAATCCAGATCTGATGCCAACTCAAATCTGAGAATGAAGAATTCGTCATTTTTCTCGATAACCTCAATGATCCCTTCTGGTTCCCACATATGATAAACACAGTCTTGTAAGGTTGGAAGATGGGGTCTAAAATTGACAATGTAACCTACTTAGCAATGCTTCCACCTCGTCGCATTCTCCCTCGCCTCATATCTAGGGTAGATGATACGACCCTCCTTGACTTGAACTGTTATTTTATTAAGTTGTTCCTCCTTGTTGTCATTAAGAAGATGGATCCATCTCTTAGAACCAAAGGATTGATGAAGACCAGCATTCGAGCTCAAGGGGCGTCTTTCTTCTTTAGCAACCCACATCTAGCGAGGTTTCAGGTAGTAGGGAGCTGACAGTGCAAAATCACCCTCAGTTCGCCACAGTCGTCGCGCATCCCCAGCCATTAGCTCTCATGAGTATGAAATCATACAATTCCATTGATGACATGGTAGAGATATTATAACAACAAAGGAGCTATGGGTTAGGCAAGCAATATTAGATAGCATATTACAGCGGTTCCATCTCATACTAAATGTCATACGGAAAAGAGATGAGAAACATGCAGTATACTGACTAAAGGCAAAATGTTGCTAACCTTCTAGATTAGAACTTGCATAGCAGAAACATTATGGACATGTTTAGATCACTAAGAATAAGATTTGTGGGTGATTGGCTCTAAGTGTAAGTGAGAGTCTGTTGGTATGTATGCCCAGAGAGCCAATCATATGATTATTGTGATGGCATATTATATAAAGGATTTGATTAATAATAAAGGCAAGCTTCTTATTTATTTTGTTTCACCCAGTTATGAGATAAATGAGTAAATGTAATGAATGTCTAGAGAATGACATTACTCAATGACGTATGTCTTCAAGTGTGTGACTTAAACAATGAGATCATATGAATATTAAGAGTATGTACATTCTTGTTATGTCCCTAGTCAGATGTTACTATGGAAGGTTGATAGATTGATGATAGAATCTCATCAGTCATGATATGTGATATCAATAAAATCACAGATATACTTGTTAGAGAACAGTGTATCAGATAGACCCACCTTGAGAGTGACACATGGAAACCATAATTGGTGATCATAGTCATTTGTCGTAGTGAAGGTGGTGATTGTGGTTCTTAGATCTAAAATTGCTACACTCATTACATGTCGTTTGGTGTTCTTTGACATCATCGAATGTGACCTTGAATAAGGGTTTTTATAAAGATGATGATTGGGTGCATTGTGACACATAGGGATGACTTTGAGTGATGTAGATGGTATTTGTCCCTCCTACTAGAGTTTGATATCAAGGCCACTTGATAAGCGAGACTGGGAAAAGCATGTGCATGCACATGAAAATTAGTATATGATATTGAGGTCACATATATATCAAACAGATTGTTCTAGTTCAAGGAACATGGATTGAACATTGATGAGGATGACGATTCCATGCCTCGAGTTCATTTCAGATTTTAGATACAATGGACTTAGACAATCACTATAACACCTGACACAGATTGTAGGTTAAAGTTGTTCTCCAACTTTCCATTTACTTGGGAAGCAATGATGTATGACTAGGTAGTGCTCTTAGCTTGTGATGTCATAAATCAATTATGAACATTTACTACCAATGTAAATTGGAACCTATAGGGTCACACACGTAGGATACACCTAGAAGAAGATTTTAATCATAAATGATAATTGAATTAATTACTAAAATGTGTAAGTATTCAATTCAAGTAACAAATTAACTGAATGGAATCTCAACTGATCGGTTCAAGTGTTGAAATGATTGGTTGGAGAATCATGTTGATTGAAAATTGCATTGGCAAAATTTTGCATGAACCAGGAAAGTGAAATGACTAGTTCACTTAGTGAATTGATTGGTTCGGGTTCGCATGACAAGTGTTTTGTGAAGCAAGACATCTAGTTCGTGGTTCAATTTGATTGAATCAAGGATTAGTGATGACATTATGTTTTGCATTAATTGGATTAGAATTACCAATTAATATGTGATTGGAAAACATGACAAAATGACCAGTTCACTGGGTGAACCAATTGCTCGCATGTCAAAGTTCGCCTTGTGAATTGACCATTTAACCTGTCACATGTTGTGCATTTTCATGAAGTTCTAGTTCCTTCAACTCCCACTCATACCTAGAACCCTGACCCTAACCCTCTTATAAATAGAGGGGGACTGGGGGCTTCTCAGACACAACATCTCAATCGCCTCTGACAATTATTGTCCTCTCTAGTTTTGATAACCAATAGAGAACTTGAGTAACTCCTACATGATAAAGGGAGGGATAGAAAAGGAGAACAATTGTGGGAGAGCAAGTTGGTGACTAGTACATCAACGGTAGGGACAACTCCTTCTTGTCTGTTCTAGTAGAGTGACATGAGTTCTAGGTGGTCTGTGTAGACTTCTCTAGAGGTGTGAGTACTTTTCCCGCTAGGAGGACAACGTTGGTCTGCTATCCATGGTGGAGACCATAATCTCATGTAGATGTCCAAGTGCAACTAGAAGACAGTTGCACAACTGCAATGAGGGATTAGTCGTTGGACTTGCTCCGGGACCAGGTATAACCTTATTAAACCATCGTTCCAATTACATAGTTGTTGACGTGATCTTGCTGTTATGGGAAATATGGACAGAAAACTTTGTTTTTTGTGGCCTACTCTGATGTCGTATTTCCCAACACATTTTAGGTATTTGTTAGCCTGGTGTGCCCCACTCCAATCTCTAGAACTTCTCTAAAAAAATATTTTCAAGTTCCTCCCTTGTAGAAATGTTTTCTCCATCATAGGAATTGTAATATGCCCTGTCTCTCTCTATGAAAGAATAATTAAAGATATGTGGCTAGATTGCATCATCTAACATACCTGGTTTCTTGTCTCATGGTGCATAAATTGGTGAACCACTATAGATGTGTTGGGAAATATGGTTAAAGAATAGGTAGTGGAATCAAAAAATTAACTGCCATATTCCCTTTTAACATATTATCGTGTCAATTTCTATGTAATGGGAAGGATGGTTTGAGAAGCCATGTCTGTTCATGGAGCAAGTCCAGTGACAATTCCCTTGTAGTAGTGTTCGCCTTTCTTCAAGTCACACCTGAACTACGTCAACAGCAGCTTCTGGTTGATCACCACAGACAGTAGTTGACTTTGTCCTTTGAGTGGTAGGCAATGGCATCCTTACCTCTATAGTAGTCCACATGGACCACCAAAAACTCATGTCGTTCTAGAAGAATAGACAAGAAGGAGTTGTCCCTTTTAGTTGGTATACTAGCACCAACTTGCTCTCCCATAATAGTTTTCCCTTGATATCCCTCCTTTATGGGGTGGGACTTGTTTGGGTTTTCTGTGGGAAATCGAAGCGACAGATAAGATAGTAGAAGAAAAAAATAAAGCTCAATTTCTTGGATAGTAAGATCACATCAACGATAATGTATCTAGAAAGGATAGATTGCAAGGTCATACCTATAGTAGCATCGTGATTCTTCTTTAGGCAACAACTCTCTCCTTCTTCAGCAGAAGCACTCAAATAGTCATCTCCACTAGCCTCATGGTGCAGCAGAACAATAGACAGCAGTTGATAGTGTTCTCCTAGCTGCAGACAATGGCCTCCCACTTGTATAGTAGTCCATGCAGACCACCGGGAACTCCACGTTGTGCTACCAAATCCAACGGGAAGGAGTTGTCCCTTTGAACATCAACATGCTAGAGTTGATATGCTCTCCCACAATTGTCTCTCCCTTGCTATCCCTCCCTTTATCTGATAGGACTTGCTCGGGATCTCTATTGGTTACCACAACCAGATAGGACAACAATTGTTAGAGCAACAGTTGTGTTTTGAGAAGCCCTTGTACCCTCTATATATAAGAGAGACTAGGGACAGGGTTCCCAGTATATGCAGGAGTCAAAAGGGTCAAATTCACAAATTTTCTTAAACTTACGCATGGCTAACCGGTCGATTCACACACCCAACTGTTTGGTTGGTGCGCAAGCCATTCAATTCTCTAAAAGAACTGGTCAGTCTGTGTAATTTCTTGTTATGAATTAAATTGGTAATCAATGTATGCTTAATACGCAACATGACGTCATCACCAACCCATAATTCAATCATATTGACAATCGAATCGGGCGGTTCATCCCATGAACCGATCAGTTGGGATATATGAACCAGTCATTTCACTCCTTTCTTTAGCCATTGATCAGCCAATGTTGATTCCCTTTGATCTGCCACTCCAATTGATCAGTTCAACCTTTGAACTAGTAGGTTTAGAGTCTACTCAATCAATTTTAAACTTCAGTTGTTTAATTGAATACCTAAACACATTTAGTAATCAAATTAAACATCATTCATGGATATACTCCTCTAATCCAAGTGCATTCCTATGTGTGTGACCTATATGTCCAGAATTACATTGGTAGTGAATGTTCGTAACTAACTTACGACATCACAATTAAAGATTGGCATCTAGCAACACATCATTGCTACCCAAGTAATTTGGAAAGTTAGAGAACAACTTCAACCTACAATTTTTGAAAAGTTCTATTGTGATTGTATAGTTCCTTTGTCTCTGATATCTAGACTAAACTTGAGGCATGGAACCGTCATCCTTTCAACATTCAATCCATGTTCCTTGAACTAGAGCAGACTCTCTGAGATACACGTGAGCTCACATATCATATATTGAGTCACATGAGTATGGTCATACATTTCCCAGTCCCGCTTATCAAGAGGCCCTAGATATCAATCTCTTGTAGGAGGGATAAATCCCATCTACATCACTCACATTCAATCCCCATGTGTCACTGTGCACCCAATCAACACTGTTATGGCAACCCTTATTTAAGATCATGTTGGATGATGTCAAAGTACATGAACAACATGTGATGAATATAGTGACTTCAAGTCTAAGAACCACAATCACCACTATCACTATGAGAGTTGATTCTAACTACCATTCCATGGTCTCCATGTATCAGTCTCATGGTGGGTCTGTCCTAAACATTATTCTCAAACGTGTATCTTTGTGCTTGACTGATATCACATATCATGACTAATGAGACTGTATCATCAGTCAACGCACACTCTATTCTCATGTAATATTGTTGTCTAGTTTTATTCCACAGTAATATCTGACTAGGGACATAACAAGAATGTATGTAATCTTAACATTTGTATGATCTCATTATTCAAGTCACGTACTTGAAGACATAAGTCATGGAGAACATAATTCTTTAGACATTATACTATATTTGTGTCATCGTCTCATACTGAGACAAATATGATAGATGGAATCACCTTTATTATTATCAAATCAGGGTAATGCCACATTCTGATCATCATATTATTTGCTCTTTGGGTATACATACCAATGTACTCCCACTTGCACTTATAGTCAATCACCCACAAATCTTATTCCAAGTGATCTTAACATGCCCATCATGTTTCTGATATGCAAACGCTTTTATAGTGGGTATATCAATGTTTGTTTCATGTCGATATTTTGTAAGTTTCACATCTCTTTGTTGTATGATGTCTCGTATGAGATGGAAGTGTTATACTATGCTATCTGAGATTCCCAGCCTATTCAGTAGCTCTATTGATGTCACAATATTTTTACTCTATCATTAATGGTTGGAACCTTGCACAAGTTCACCCATATGAACTTTTTGATCCATGCAATATCCTCTATTCCTCTCATAACAAGATATACTTGGCTTCTTTTATATATTTAAACAATTGTCATTAGCTCGGAACCCTTTTCAGCTTACTATTCTCATTTAAGGTCAAACATAAATATAGATTGCGATCATTAATTTTACTTGTCATTTCAAAAGCTTGCATCAGTGTAACCCTTTACACCCAACTCTTTCTTATAACCATAACCAAGGAACCGATCCTTTTAGAGATTCACAAGCACTTAAGGATGTTCTTTATGGTAGTCCACTGACTCTCACTAGCATCTGACATATACCCTCTCATCATGTCCAATACAGACGAGATTGCTAGATAGATATATATATACCCTCTCATCATGTCCAATACATATGAGATGAGTGGATACCCTCTCATGTCTAATACATACGATATAATGGGATACATAACATTGCATTCAAGATAGATCCAATTGTGAATGCATATGGCATTGATCCATGTGTTTTGGCTCTTTATAAGAACTGGGACACTAGGCTCCTGAGAGACCAACTCCATGGAACATGGACAAGTTTTCTCTCATTGAGTCTTTGCATGTTGAACCCTTCAGCATCTTTCCAATGTATGTGCTCTTTCTTAGGTCAAGAATCTTTCCAAATATATCTCTATAGATCTTAGATCCTATCATGTAGGATGCTTCACCTAAACCCTTCATAATGAAGGTATTTTCCTTGGCAGGTTTTAACATTTGTAGGATAAGGATGTTATTCCCCATCATTATATGGAATATAAATATGCTCACACTAAATATTTTGTAATCACATATTCCATCTTCATTCTGACTCAAGTCAAACCCTTTGACTGTCTTGTCAAATAGAGGATTCCAGCTCTGAGATGCTTGTTTCAATCTACAGATTGGCCTTTTTAGCTTATAGGCTTTATTTGCATTATTGGATTTGAAAAACCTTTAGGTTGTGTCACATACACACCCTCTTAATAATTCTAGTTAAGGAATGCAGTTTTAACATCCATATGTCAAATCTCACAATCATACTAAGTTGTAATAGCAAGCATGATCCTAATGGACTTAACCATGATAACTGGTGAAAGACTTCATCATGTTTGACACTTTGAACTCTTACAACCAATCTACCTTTCCATTTTGGTCTTGCCCAATTGAACCTTATGGGTTTTACCCCTTCAGGTGGATCCACTAAGGTCATATCTTGTTGGTTTACATGGATTCCATCTTGGATCTTATGGACTCAAGCCATTTCTCAAACTTTGGTTCCTCAATAGCTTCTAGTTAGTTGTTGACTCATCATATATGACCAATTCACTACCTTTCTGAGTTATGAGATATCATAATATTTCAAACTCAAGGCATGTTCTACTAGAACTATAAGGATTTGTGTTACATAAGGAACTTGAGATTCCAGAAAAATTTATGATTCTCTTTGTTCCTATTGTACCTCTTTAGGTTCAACGTTTTTGTTGTTTGTCTCAAACTTTTCTAGTTCTACTTTTCTCCCACTGATCCCATTTAGGAATGCAACCATCCTGGCAACAAACACTTTGTTGTTAGATTGGGATAAGAGTCGTATGTAACAAAATAACATTTATGTAATTTATGGACAAATCTTTTCAAGAAACTATTTTCTTATATAAGATTTCATCCCAATCACTATAAAAGACACATCGGGACGCTTATTATGCCATATCCCCTATGGTGTCTTTTGACCATTTTAGATGGTACATTATTTTAGTGTAAAGCATGTGCCCAAAAGAAATCGAAGATCAGCTAGATTTTATTCATAATTGCATCATAACCAACAAGGTGTGATTTCTTCTTTCTAATACACTATCATTGTGTTTTAGGTGGAGTTCGCCATGGTACATTATCATATTTCCCAAAATGTTCTTAAACTCTGGGTTTAAAATATTTCAACATCGATCATATCAAAATATCTTAATACTTTTACCAAGTTGGTTAAGTACTTCATTGATTATGTCCTTGAACACTTTAAGAGATTCACACTTGTATTTCATTAAATACAAATTTCCAAATCCACTGATAACATCAGTAAATATAATGAGGTACTAATAACTACCTCTAGCATTTATTTTAAAAGGTCCATATATATCAATATGTATGAGCCCTAATAGATACTAGCTCTCCCGCTACATCTAGTGAATATGCTTTTGTCATATTGCACAATAAATAAGACTTGCATGTCTCTATTGGAAGAGATGCATTTCTCATTTATGTTTTCTAGATGACAATGTTATAGGCATTCATTGTTTGAGTCATCAAGTCATTCAGTATATGTGTCATACACATTTTTGTCTATAGAACTATCAAGTATAGTTTGTGAGACATAGGGGTTACTGTCATATAAGATTTTACCTTTAAGATGAAATATCAATTTATTCTTGTCCATACAAGATACATTATGTTATCATCAATGGAAGATACATAATAGAAATTCAGTAATTCTATTACATGCCCCAAAATGACAAATCCCAACTGTAGTAGTTGCATCTCTTGCTCCATACTATTCTAGCTTATTTCTAATCAGGTCATGAAGTAGAGATCTCTATCTCTTTCTTCTTCCTTTATTCCTTTAAGTGAAAAAGATAGATTTTTTTTTTTGCACTTACCCTTCTCCTTTTCTTGGGTGTTGAAGATTTGTACTTTAGCTTAGCCTCAGAATACTTCTGGGCCTTGCCTTTGTCCTTGGACTCACTTTCGTTGATCACCATCACGGGTGTATCCTTCTTCATTCTTGTGTTGGCATAAACATACCAAGTAGTTCTAACAATAGTTTTAGCCAAGTTACTCAAGTAATAATACTTGATAAATTGGCTTTATGATTCATACAACGACTTGTAGATTCAAATATGTGGTCAACTCTTGACCTAAGAGAAATTCTAGTCACTCCACATGCCTAATCATATTGACCACATGGGGTTGTGTTGGATCTCCCACTATCAATATGCACTCATATAATGCTATGGAGACATTATACCTTTCTTGCTTTACATGATTCTTAAGATGTGTTACCATCTCGAGGATGTCCATATTTTCATGTTGTTCATACAACTCACAGTTCATACAACATAGCATAAGGTACTCAATGTCTATGGCATCATTGGCATGCTTCAAGTAAGCATCTATTTCAGCCTTAGGCACCTTTAGAGCGGGCTCCTATGGCTACGCCTTTGGAGCGAGTTCCTATGGCTATGGTCTTCTAAGGACATAGAGCTTTTTCTCATTGATGAGAACATTTCTCAAAGTCCTTAACAAGTTGTGGAACTTTATCACATATAGTTTTTGTCCTTCTCAAGGACTTATCGCAATGATAATGTGTTTGTGTTTGTCTGCAAAAGACATTTTGCAAATTTTCAAAACATTTTTTATTTGTTTGAGTTAATAAGTTAACAATATTATATAGGCCTTTAATTAATTATTGCTCCCACTGTTTTTTTTAATTTATAACTCTTGTGTATCAATTTAGAAGATTACAGCGTACAATCTTTTAGTGAGCCATGAACCAAAACAATTGAATTATTACCCGACCAATGCCAGCATCCATAACCAATTATTAAGGTGAGCCATGAACCAAAACAATTGAATTATTACCCGACAGACAGACAGACATACAGATAGATAGATAGATAGATAGATAGATAGATAGATAGATAGATAGATAGATAGATAGATAGATAGATAGATAGATAGATAGATAGATAGATAGATAGATAGATAGATAGATAGATAGATAGATAGATAGATAGATAGATAGATAGATAGATAGATAGATAGATAGATAGATAGATAGATAGATAGATAGATAGATAGATAGATAGATAGATAGATAGATAGATAGATAGATAGATAGATAGATAGATATATAGATAGATAGATAGATAGATAGATAGATAGATAGATAGATAGATAGATAGATAGATAGATAGATAGATAGATAGATAGATAGATAGATAGATAGATAGATAGATAGATAGATAGATAGATAGATAGATAGATAGATAGATAGATAGATAGATAGATAGATAGATAGATAGATAGATAGATAGATAGATAGATAGATAGATAGATAGATAGATAGATAGATAGATAGATAGATAGACAGATAGACAGACAGACAGACAGATAGATAGGCAGGCAGATAGACAGACAGATAGACAGACAGACAGACAGACAGACAGACAGACAGACAGACAGACAGACAGACATATAGATAGATAGATAGATAGATAGATAGATAGATAGATAGATAGATAGATAGATAGATAGATAAACATATAGATAGATAGATAGATAGATAGATAGATAGATAGATAGATAGATAGATAGATAGATAGATAGATAGATAGATAGATAGATAGATAGATAGATAGATAGATAGATAGATAGATAGATAGATAGATATATAGATAGATAGATAGATAGATAGATAGATAGATAGATAGATAGATAGATAGATAGATAGATAGATAGATAGATAGATAGATAGATAGATAGATAGATAGATAGATAGATAGATAGATAGATAGATAGATAGATAGATAGATAGATAGATAGATAGTGTCACAGAATCATTCTTACCCAATCCAAATCACACTGCCTAGACATTGGTAAAAGGATTGAAGCGCCCATCCATGAGTGGCCCGATAGGATCTATCACACCGGCATATACAATAAGAAATAATAACTCAAAAACTAGATAATTAAAAACAACTAACCCAATATAGGAGATATTGCAGATCAATCGTCGTCATTTGGAGTGGTTTGGTTGTGATTGTACTGGACCGGGTCCAAGCCCTTTGACCGGTGGTTTATGGTGTCTATCTCCCATCCATGCAGGTCTCGCATGAGCCATGAAGGCAGTGTGGTGGGCTCATCGAAGTGCTGAAGGTCTAGGAGCAGGAGAGGGCAAAGGGAGGTGGTTGAGGTGTCGATCGAGCTTGCCTCGGCCTCTCGAACCTGATGGGGGCTAGAGAAAGAGGAGAGGTGTGAGGAGAAGGATCACCCAAGGCATTTGCAGCGGTGGCGCCGCTTGGAACAGCAAAATATCAGAGCAATATTGGAGGCGATTGGGGGCAGTGGAGTGTGCAAGGACCAGGGGATAATGTTGTAGTTGGAGGTTCCGATCTCGATGGGTCCTTTTATAGGGTCAGGAGGTAGGTTTAGGGCTAAGGGACTTGGGGCAGAAGCCATGGCTATCGAAAGGAGAGGGGAGAGTGAGGGACTCTTTTGGCGGATGGACAGAGCACGAATGCTCTTCAAACTAGGGTTCATTCAGTTCGAATTTGTGAGAGGAGCATTTTGGCTCACTCAAAACTTTAAATCTTGGTCAAGGGTGTGAGATTGCAAGTCTTGGCCATAAAGACACCTCCCCGCTGATTACGGGAGGTAGGAGATGACTCCATGGTCGCTGGATCAGGCCAGGATCCATGAGAGCTAGATCCAAGGGCTGGGATCGCCCTCAGATCCTTGCCTTGGATTGCTGACATGGAAAAAGGTCAAATAAAAGACAAAAAATAGTTTCAACACATTAACTTCAATAATCCATAGAAAATCGTAGGAATGTCCAATTGTTCTCAAATTTGGACCACAACTTCCCAAATAAGTGAAAAACCTTCAAAAAAAGTTTGAGAACAAAAAGATGAAGTTTGATGGGTCAATTTGCTTCTTTGGACAAAGTAATGATTGAATCCAATTTGAGGTGTTATAATGTGAATAAAAACTACATTGATCACCATATTTCGTATTTGAGTCTCAACATTGATTTATGAGCCAAGAAATATAATTTGAGTTCATGAGTGAACATACAAGGGTCAAAAATAGTAATTAATTCATAATAATGCTAAATTCCACTTTGTCACATCATTCCCTCCTTAAAAAGGAATTTTTCCCCAAAAATTCAAAAATTCCTCAAAATTGGGAGTACATAATCAAAGTCCTATCTTCAAATATTGGGATTATCCAAATCCGAATCATATCCTCAGATATTGGAGTGTCCTCAATTATATAATCAAAATTATATCCTCAAAGTTCAAATAGTACAATCATCATAATTGGGATTCCATGTTCCATATCATAATCAACTTGGTACCAACATTGTTTCATCATCAAGCAATTGAGTATCAGTGCATATATCAAACACCACTTCATCATCGAGTAATTAAATATTGAGGTCATTGCATATATTTCTCAAGGTCATCATATGAGTCACAAATATGGAAAGAATCTTATTGATCATAAATTTTGGGGAGATCATATCTTAGGTCAAACAAATAGAGCCATTGAATCAAGTGTACAAAGTGACTTTCAATCCCAATATCTCAGGGTCCTAGCC
Source organism: Alisma plantago-aquatica (assembly GCA_963693085.1). NCBI lineage: Eukaryota > Viridiplantae > Streptophyta > Magnoliopsida > Alismatales > Alismataceae > Alisma > Alisma plantago-aquatica. The sequence goes on from OY856415.1 coordinate 488,642,142, forward strand.
TCTACATTGTCCTAGGTGGGGTTATATATACATGATTTGAGATTTCATATTTCAACATATTGAGACAACATCATACTTTCAATATCATGATTTCAAGCTCAAAATCAATGGGAGGTCCCACCCTAGTCTTAATGAGAGCTAAACCCTAAGTATAAATAGAGAGTCAAAATAGTCATCATTTCAAAATTTCAAAATTTTTTGGATTATGAGAGTCACTATTTATATATCGAGGGTGGTCTCGAAATCCATATCAAGTGTCAAGATTTGGTACATCAATATCAAGAGTTGAAGTTTTTATATCAAGATCACATGTATAGATATTCCAAATCTAGGGTTTAGATTCCTATTTAGACCTTAGGGGAGATCACTCATCTATATTCAATTTTGAGCAACAATATTCAAGCAATATTTGAGCAACATATCAAGATTTCATTATCATGATATCTAAGTTGATGAATGATCTAGACCTTGTCTACCTAGGAAGTCAATTACAAGCTATTTTAACATTGTCATACATCAAAATCATTATTAAATCAATATTCAAGATTGAGTATAAACCATGGGTTTAGCCTATTGGGCTTTAGTCAACCAATCCAAGTAGGGTAAAAGGGAAATACCTTTCCAAACTCTAAGTAATCAACAAGATGAAAACTTAGAGGTAGTCATAATAGGGATGTGACCTAGGTTAGGGGAGTCATGAGTCAACTACCACCCTAATCTAGCACATTACTAACATTAGTCATGATCCATTAAGCTTATTCAAATAGGGAGACCATAAATGGTCAAAACACATTATCAAGGTCATCAGATCAAAGTTCAAGGTCATAATAGGGCAATAATGTCAAGATTTTACAAAGTCAAGTTATTAATTGCATTCCTTTCCTTTCATGATTAAGGTAGTGATATAATTTAGAAATCAAGTATTTGAATTTGGCATTCGAGCAATTAGAGCATAATAGTGCAAGATCTAGGTCCATAATCATCATATCAAAATCGAGATTGCAAAAGGCATCAATAGTCAATAGGAAAATTGTTTTTTGCATCATAGTCTTACATCATGATTTTGTGAGTCATAGACTTAGTCACTTGATAGCATAGTCATGATGTGTATCAAATAGGATAAGAGTTTGCTTAACTATGTTTGAGGTTTAATCAATAATATGGAAACATGGGCATTAATAAAATAGAGACCTCGTCAACAATGAGGTATAAGGTATAAGTCTGTATTTCATCAAATCAAAATTATTAATATTGACATCAAACATAGAAAATATGTAGTCACGTTTTGGCTAATTTAGTTTGCATGATATTAGGGGTCATACAAGAGCATTTGATTTCAAAATTATCATTGATCAAAAATTGAGTTTTCAAATTAAGGTCAGATCATGGTATCAACTTTTAAAATTTAGTGATATTCATTTTTCCCATGCATAAGCTACCCATAATCGAGACATCATGTGGTAAAAGGTCACAAGAAAGGACCACATAAGGAGATGATAAAACTACCTTATCTTCATCTACTTGGGTGGCTTAAGGTAGTCCTTAATGAACAGATGAGATGCTAGAAGACTCTCTAGTGTTTCACAAGAGAACCTTTAGGTCCAATTTTGGATAAATTAAGGCCAGGTAGGGTGGGGGATCTCAGCCACTGTGAAAACGAATAGGAGAAATTATGTCAGGACCCCAAGCCTAGACACCTCAATTTTCACCATTATGGACTTTAGGGTTTCTTGGGTGTAAGAGACTTGAGAAATTATTTACTTAAAGTATATGGGAGTGTGTAAGCTCTAATACCAACTGTCACGGAACCGTTCTTACCCCAATCCAAATCCCATTGCCTAGACAATGGTAAAAGGATTGAAGCGCCCATCCATGAGTGTCCCGATAGGATCTATCACACTGGCATATACAATAAGAAATAATAACTCAAAAACTGGATAATTAAAAACAACTAACCCAATATAGGAGATATTGCAGATCAATCGTTGTCATCAGAGTATATGAGTGTGGAAGTGATATAGTTAAGGTTCTAATGTTTTCCTAAATTCAAGAGAATCAAGACAGAAAATCAATGCAATTGCATGGTACACTATATAGAAACAAGTAAGATTGTTTATAACAAAATTAGTGTACTTGGCATGACTTATATTTCAAAATTATAACAAGAAATTTGCAAAACCAACATTTATTCGACAAGGTATCCATTTCAAAACAATTCCCTTTTTATTATGAATTCCCATTATGTTGTAATCAATAAGCATGCTTATATATTTTGTGTGACTCTATTACCCCAAGGCAATGGGGAGGTCACCAGGCTCCTTCTCACCATAGGAGATAGGAGGTCAATGTACAAGTCCACCTCCGAATGAGGGGTCGCTTGCTCTCAATATCAACATTATCAGCATCATCATCATCATTATCAATATACGAGAAGTCATAATGGGCATGTCATTTATGTTTTCCAGTTTGTCTTAAAATATAATATAAGAAATATGGAATCCTAATCAATAGGGAACAATAGCTCAACCAAGTATATATCCAAGTACATAATCAAGAGATACATAAAAAGTATCTTCATTACAACCAAAGAGGAGGTATAATAGTGTACCTCTCATTGAGGATTTTAAGTATAATCAATATCTGAATCAATATGTCAACCCTTTGAGTCAAATCCTAAATCATTAAGATTGGATCAAGGGTCAAGATCATGATGTTCATAATATCATATTTAAATATTCAAGATTAGGGTTACACTTTTCCTACATCAACCTTAGGGTTGGGTCATTCACTTATAATCAACCCATACTTCAATATGTCCAACATTATTTCAAGTGCCAAGCATTTTCGAGTGTGAATGACTTACCTAGGTTTTCTAGGATCAT